>VZTM01027163.1:52017-88257 GCA_013400555.1 Jacana jacana | reverse complement strand
GTGTTGCAAGGACACATTCACCTGGGAGACAGATCACCCCAGATCTTCCTACTGTGTGATTTTCACATCTCTTATACCTCTGGAGCTGCACACGGCGACAGGACCAGACAGCCTTGACACCAAACAATACGGTTGTTCTGATATTCCATACTTCCCTTTTGTGCCTTTAGATATATTATTTCTTTTTTTATATCAAAGGTGTGTTGAAGCCTGCAGATACATTTTTCTTTTATAATGCAGCAATGTTTATAAATTCTAACCAAGGCAACTTTTTCCCGCAATGGAAGCTGAAGTGCTTTGAACTGCCTTTTTCCTGCTTTTAAAAGCAAACCTGAAACAAAACAAATTAAAAAAAAAAAACCAAAAACACAACCCAAACTTTAATTGTACACAGATAGAGGAACAATCTAACTTTCCTCATTGGAAATTAATTATGTTGGGCTTGCATGCATATATCTTGAATTAGGTACTATCAATTAGAGAACATTATATTCTAAATAGCAAAGCCATTAATCTGAGGAGAATACAGAGGAAACAGAAGTAAACAAATAATTCAGGCTAATTAACATTTGCTTATGGAATGTGTAGTTTTATGGCTAATAAGTAAGGTTCAAATAACAAACACTTAATTGATTGTTTTTCCTTTTCATTGCATTGGCCACCCACTGTTAGTGGTAGGTAGATAAATCCTAGAGCAGCAACCAAACCCAGCAGGACCTGAACATATTCACTACAGAATGAATGAAAGCCTGGCTTACAAAACAGCACATTAACTTTTCCTACAAGAAATTATCGTGTTTTAGGTAATTGGCAAACAATAAAGTGAGAGAAAAGCAAACAAACAAATCTCACTGCAAACCTTTCACCAAACTGGGGAGTTGAAGAATTAGCATTGGAACTGTGGGACCTCTAATCTCCAAGTAGCTGGATTGAATACCGGTCTGACTGAAGGAAGTTACTCACTGTTTTCCTCCCATTTGCTTAACCACTGATGTAACACTGATTTTCACTGGCAAGGAAGTTCTGTATTTCTGGTTTAGGCAGGTCACCACGCTCTAACTTATTAGGGTGGCCTCTATCAGCTGCTTTAGCCCTGGTCAGAGCAGGCTGCACAGCCTACATCCATTTTCTTTCTCATTATGGCTCAATGTGGCCTTCTAATGTACAAGAGGGTAGGAAGGCAAAAGCCAAATTTAGTCAGAAAGTAAAAAGGATGAGGAAAAGAAAAAGTTACTTTAGGAAGTATTTTTCCATCACTTAAAGAAATATAAAGCAATACCTGAAGCTTATCTGCCTTACCTTACTCATCTAATTATCTACCCATAATTTCAAAGATGAGTTTTCAAGGAATAAGTAGGCTGCAATGAAAGGTGCTTTGGGAGACCTTGCTTACTTCTTGAAAGTGATGGTCTGTGCAGGATGCCAATGTGGCTGCAGGAAAAAGTGGGCAGAAGTTCAAGCAGTTGTTATCACAAGAAATGAAATAGCAACACAAAGAGTTGGTAAGTAGAGAGAGACAGAGCCAAATTGCAGCGCACGTGGGGGCTGGAGACACTGAAGGTATCCTAAAGAGGACAAACCCAGTATATTATAGTAAGAATGGCACAGCAGGTGGTATCTGTCAATGTATAAATAAAGGCAAACCAGTTTAGAGCAGCGTGGCAACTGAAAAGGCAGCAGCAGAAGGGCCAGGAAAAGAGCTTCAGCTGCATGACAGATCAGGTTTCAGAAATGTGCTTCAGAGAAAGAGATGGTAGAATTATTTGGTCCCAAAGTGGATGCAAGCAACAAGCTAGAGGAATTCTCTCCAGACTGTGGACTAAGAAAAGAGAACACCTAAGCAGTTGCAATAAGTGTGTAACACTGGAAGAGGTGAATTAGTAGTCAGGGAGATTTAGCTCATTATTCAAATGAATACGGGCAAACGTAGAGGTGGTGCTCACGCAGGGACACTCTGTTCTCTCAGGCTGCATAAATATGCATAGAACACTGTCCAACCACTTCCCCAGTGCACCCTGAAATAAGCAGTGTAATTTAAAAGGTGTGTGGTTCCAACAAGGTAATGCTGAAGCTAAATCTGCAGTGACAAGTAATCTGGTGAGATGTGCAGTGCAGAATGTTAGTCAGAGCTACTCACAGAGCTACTCACCAAGGTGACATGGTGCTCTTGACTTCAGTTTGAGATGCAATGAGAGTCAGCAGATCTACTGCTGTCACTTGACTGACCTTGCAGGAAAATAAAGGTAACAAAAAACCCCAAGGCAGTGGGGAGGGAATTCCTGATTAGAGATTCCAACATATGGGTCAAAAGCTATTAAGAATTTTCTCTCTGAGCTATCAAGTCTATAAGACTACAATCTCCTTGTGAGTGAGTGTCATAGGGAGTTTATTGAGACATATGAAATGGAAACCATAAACCAGAGAGGAATTACCCCTCCTAGACAATTCCAGTAAAAAAAAAATGAAGCTATTCTATGATAGTAACCATGGGAAGGAGAATACATCTTGGTTAGACTCATTTCTCACTAAGACTTCAAAAGGATACATAGACCACCACTAGCCTGCCAGAGATAAATGATCACTGTTTCTTGCCAAAGCTGACATTTTGGAATGTATCTTACCGAGGTGTCATACAATTATTAAAATAAAAAAAGCTTCAAATCTTCAAATCACCTGAAAGCATCTTAAAGAACGTGTTAGTCAGAGATGGCTGACTAGCCTGTGTTTGAGCTGAGCTGTTTGAGAGCCACAGCCTGAGCTTGTGCAGCTTTGAGAGGGAGCTTTTCACTGCCATCTAATGGTAAATTAGAAACATTAGACTGTGATCTTAACCCCGGCAGAATGTTTTGCTTATATTTGCAGTTTGATAAAGTGGGACTAATTAATATTAACTTCATTTTTGCCTTTTTTGCTCATTCAAAAAATGCACTTAATGACCCAGGTTGGGAGTTGCCAAGACTTGACAAAACTGGAGTACCGATCTTAAAGACCAGTGCTTTCATGGCCCTTCTTAGGCTGCGGCTATTGAGGGAATCCGACGACAAAGAGCCCCTTGTGACACTGAAATTCCTGTACCGACCAGGGCTGAATGAATCCTAACAAAAACCTTGGTGAGGTTCTGTGTTTGTGACTGAGTGCTCACAAATGGTAACTTGTTGTACCTTCTAACTGGTACAACTAGAAGAGTCGCCCGTGCAGCTGAGCTAGGAGATGAAGCAAGCGTGACAGAGGTGATGTCACTGCTTAGAGTTGTGCAAAGATGAGATAAATCAGGTGTGGCATGTCTGCTCATGACATCCAAGTTACCTTTCCTCTTTGGCTGGAGAGGGACCTGTTGGAGTGCCACACTCAAACAAACCTTCTGCAAACTGTAAGGCCTGCAGGAAAGGATCCTGAAGGATGAATTGATTACTTTCCGTTTTATTAAGATGCCACTATATCATCATATTTGAACAATATAAAAGACAGCGAGACTTTAGGCATGTTCTTCACCTTGCTTTAAAGATGTGCAATGCCAGAATAACCTAGAAAGGCACTAATGCTGAAAAATACGGGGTGTATGGAAAGCTAGGTTTGGGGTGTGGGGGGGTGAGGGTTTGTTGGGTATCGGGTGTGGGTTTTTTCCCCTGTAGGGGACATAGTGTTTCTGCTCAGGGGATCCCCTCTGTTCAGACATTCATTTCTGTTCTGACTCCCTATGTGCCACAATGAATGCAAGAAAGTTACTGCTACCAACTTCCCCCCTGCCCCCCGAGGATGTATGTATATTTTAAGGCATACAGTGGAAAGTGCTGAAAAGCTAATAGATGTTCCCAAATTAAGTTAGTCAGAATCTTACAGAACTAGGCACTCAGACACTCAAAATACTTAAAGACCTTAAAAACTTCACAGCTTCCTTCCCGGTAAGGTTTCTAGGGAGGGGCAATAGCTTTGCTAAGGAATCACTCCATTACAAAATATCCCTGCCATAAAACCCTTTCATTCAAACATTTTATGACTACATTTATACAGGTATGAATTAAGCAATCACTTATAATGCCTGTGCTAATTGCGCAGCTGCTGTGCAGCAGTGGTTGCGAGTTATATCACTTGCCATATTTACTGATCATTTTCAAAGGGAGGACTGGGTCTGCCGGGGGAGGTGACCGACATTTTAAAGCAGATCCTCAAAGCTGGAGAGCTCTTCCATCTGCCAAAATTACCCTGAGCCTCGTACAGCCGTTTACAGCAGGGCAAGAGGCTGTCAGGCTGAGGGAGCTGGGTTATGTATGGAACCAGAGAATTTCCCAGATGCTGAGCGCAGCCTTCAGAAGCACCCAGAGGCATGGCTGGTGTATGATAGAGAGAAAGCTGGGAGATGACAGGAGGAGGGATGGACCTCTCCCAGTTTCTGAGCTCCCAAGTGGAAGCGTAGGGTGGAAGAAGGAGACGTGGAGTGGAAGAGGGAGGTGTGATGCGAAGAAAAGTAACAAAGATAAAGGCAGGGGAAGCCCAGGCCACAGGGGGATTTGGATCAGATTGTCATGGTGGCCAAGCCTTTCAAATTTATCTGCGGTCAGCAAACTTCAGCATCTGCTGCAGGTGTTGAGAGGTTTACCCTGCTTTCTGGTTTATCCAGGCGGGGCCGAAAAGGCAGGTTGGTTCCTGGCAGCGACGTCCGGGAGCCTTGGTCTCCTGGAAGCTCTTCACCGCGTGTTGCAAAGGGGAGAGGGGAGGTGCGTAAAATAAAAACGGTATGAAAAGCCTTAACGGGGTTCCTCCCCAGCGCTTCCACCCTCAGATTGGAAGAGCGGCATNNGGGTCTGGGACCGTCCCCGGGGAGGGGTCGGGGGGAAGGTGTGCGCGGGCCCCCAGCGCAGGCCGCGGAAGCTGGCGCGGGCATGGCTGCCGGCTCTGGAACGGGCCTCCAGCCCCATGTGTGTGTGTGTCCCTGAGAGAGCGGACGGGGGGCGAACCTCCCTCCCCCTTCGGCTTCCGTGAGGGGAAGAGGCTGCCCGACCTGTTGGCCGTCCTGGATGGGGGGCTTGGGGCAGTGGAGGGCTGGCTCGGCGGCGGGTGGTACGGAGAAGGAAGGTGAGATAGAGCCTTAAAAATAAGCAGCAATGATTGTTGGCGTGTTCAAATGACCTTTCTAGGAATTTTCCCCCAAAGTGAGGGGAGGCGCAAGTCTTGGGTGAGGATTGCACCAGCCTAAATTTTAAGCTGTGTGGTGTATATTTTAAGTTCACGTCTTTAAATGTAAATAAATAATTAAATAAAGCCAAGTTGTGGTTATTTTTATATGGCAAGTAATTGCCCTCGGTGATCAGGGCTTTTTCCCCAACCGCAAAAACCGCCTGGTTCAGATTTTGGCAGAGTTCACTTGGGTGTGGGGAAAACAAGCCCCAGTCCCACGGAGAAACACGTCTCTCCATACATATAAGGCCATGGTAGAAGCCAGCCCTCCAGCTAGCTAGGAAGAGCTCTAGATTAGTTCCTGAGAGTGTTGGAAAATGTTCTGGGGGTTTTGGGGGTGTTTCCAGCTACTTGTCCCAGGTTAGGGATGGCTTCAGAAAGGAGCAGTACTGTGGACTTCTGGTACGTGAGACTGGTGTTGCTGGTGTCAGTCCTGTTGCAGTACGTAGAGAACGCTTATTTCTCCTAAAATTTACCATAACACCCATAACACTGTTTGCTGCTGGGAGAAATGGGTGACAGGAGTCTGCCAGGCAGGAGTGCTGTGGTCTGAGCAGGGGCTGAATTTAAGCAGCTTTTAACTCTTTGGGGTTTACTTGCTTGTGGTACTGAGCAGGTTGCTTTTATTGAGAACAAGTCATGATAAATGTAGGTGTCCCTGTGCTTTTTATGACATAGTTTCTGTGTCTTTTGTGAATTGTATTTCAGATGCAGGGAGGAAAATGCCACATATGTGTTTGGTGTTTCATATGAGATGTCCAGAAGATTAATAACCCCAGCAGAATACTTAATTCATAATTCATGTTTGGTTTTCTTCTGGGGTTTCAGTTCTTTGTAATGGTGGACAATATGTGAGAAGGCCAGATCATAATTTTGGTACAGTCTAATGCTTTTAGATGATGCACAGCTCTATAGGGAACTAGATAATCATCTTTTTGTAGTAACTATTATGCCGTACCTTCCAGTAGTCCACGCTCTTTTTTGCTTATGCATGTTTGTTTTATTTCAGGGTATGCTATGACTGGCTTCAGACTCCCCATCACTGCTTTTAGAAAGCTAAATGTCTGGTTTGGACTGTGGGAGAAATTCCCCTCTACTAAACTGTATGTCTCTTGGAGGAGAAGCGTGTTCTGTAGCTGTCAAGCAAACACAGTGAACTACAGAAGATGGTTCAGCTTTTCTCCAGTAAAACTCGCTGCACTAAGACTGTCTCCAGAGTATATCTCAGTACTTTCCCTGCGGAGCAAAAGTAATAAAAGTTCTAAAAGGAACAGACAGACTGTACAAGAAGAAGAGGAAGAAGAGGGTGAAGACGGAGAGGAAGGCAGTTTGGAAGATGAATTTGAAAATGACCCCAACGTAGTAAAAGATTACAAGGATCTTGAAAAAGTAGTGCAGTCTCTTCGATATGACGTGGTCATGAAAGCTGGTCTAGACATGGCAAGAAAGTAAGTATGGAAGAAAACCTGCTGAATGAGAAGGATGTCATACATCTAAAATTTGAGTTTTGATACGCTTTTATTGCTGGAATAACTTAGTATTTGAGGGTTTTTTTTTGGTGCAGCTGTTTCGGCTGCCTAAAAATGTGTTTTGGATCTATGGGTATTGTTTGTTTCAACTTAACTTCCTTGAAACAGCCTGTTTTCTGCTTTTTGCTGTCTGCAGTATTTCTAAGATTGCTGAGGAGGCATTTTCTATCAGTTGCTATTTATTAAAATGAAGGAAATGCAAAATAATAAAAAAAGACCCAATTTGAGATTGAGGGAGTAGAATAACAGACTCCTTATTGGCTGTAGAAATAGGCGATGGTAAGCATAAACTTATCGTTCTGGGTCAACCAGGTAAATGTACTGTCTCTAAGTATATCACACCTCCAGAAGCCTTACATTGCAATGTAATGTATAACTGGATCAACTAAAGATTATTAGATTGGATGGTGCAGGAAAGGGGACGTTGTTCATTGGGTATTCGAGAGACAAGTCTTTAGAAACAGCTTTTTACTGCTTGCACCTGTGGCACAGAGCAACTGTGCTCTGCTATTTCATTTAGTATCTAGGAAAACCTATTCTTTATTCCAGTTCAGGTCTGCCCTGACTTTAAATAAATAAAGATATCCTTTATGAGCAAGTTAGTTGTGGCAATGTGCCTTGCACATGAGTGGTGTTCCTTTGTATCTGCAAAGAAACAGTTGCATTCTGTCTGCTGCACACTGTAAATGCAATAAAACCTTGTTTTTCTTCAGTAAAGTAGAAGATGCGTTCTACAATAACGAACTCAGGCTGAATGGAGAAAAACTATGGAAGAAAAGTAGAACTGTAAGACTTTTTAAAATTTAAATCTTTTTACATGGTACAATACCTAAGGCATGACCTCTTTTTCTCCCTCCTTTTACTTGGGTCAGAAGAGCTACCCACTAAATGGCTCTGCAAAGGAGAGCAAATAGCATTGCTAACTCTGCTTCCAGCTTTGTGTGTGTGTGATTCCCGGGGTAGGACGTTATTCCCTAAGGCAAGCGGGAGACTCATGGTGTGAGAGAGTAAAAGCTAAGGCTGAAAGTCAGGAGAAGGTGAAGGGTAGCAAGGACAGAGCTTTCTAAGCTGCTGAAGGAAGCGATGATAGATGCGAGTAGGAATGATTACGTCTGAGATAATGGTGGAGTAGGCACCTGATTAGAGAAAAAGAGAAAGTGTGATGACAAAACTGGGGAGGCTCAGGAAAGGTTGTTGTATCTGTGATGGAGCACACAGGAACAGAGTTAGGGGAAGAGCCAGAAGGGCTGCAGGCCATACCCTTTCACGACAGGGCTCACCAGAATGGTTTTAAAGGAAGGAGGGAGCACTTTGTATTTTGCTGTTTTGTGTCTGTATTGGTACAAAAAGACTGTTGGGAAACACTCTTCAGGAAAAATACTACATTACACCTTTCTTACAGACTTAAGTGTTGGTTGTAGAACAGGAAGGGGTGAAGCTCTCAGCAGAGGTGGTCTTTTAATTGCTTTTTGCCGTGGCTTTCCTAGAAGTTCATAGGTGGAGGATTTATAATGGGCGTAGCATTGCCTGCCTTCCTCCTCTCCTGTGAGATAAGACTATTAAACGGAAAGAAAGGAACAAGATTAAAATCGGACATAGACTGTGGGGATTTGTTTTCCCCAGGGAATGTTTATAGTTACCCATCTTCTCTTTCTGTTTCCAGGTGAAACTTGGTGACACGCTGGATCTCATAGTAGGTGAAGATAAGGAAACAGGAACCGCTGTAGTTATGCGGGTCGTCTTAAAAAAAGTGTCTGACAAAACTGAAAGTGAAAAATACAAAGTAGTTCTGAGGCGCTGGAAAAGCTTAAAAGTGCCCAAACAGGATGTACTTAAGTAACAGGCAGTTGCATGTGGCAGCATAAGGTTTTTGCAGAAACCTCTGTTCATTGTTAAATATGAATTTTGGTTAAACAAAATGACAGTACCCTTTTTTAAGGGCTCGTCTCAGAACATCAGCTCCCTCTGCTGCAGACATCAATACCCGTGCAATAAGCCTGTCGTTTTTTGCTGTTAGTTTCGGTTCATGGGGCTGTGGGGTAAAAGATCCAACCCTTACATTTCCAGGCAGTTTCCTTACAGATGTTCTATATAATGAATCAATAAAGGCTAATTTGATCACTGTTTAATTGCTGTGTAGTTTTGCTGGTCAGAAAGATTACATTAAAGCTGACATCACAACGTGCAGAACTGCTTTCTTAGCTTTATCTCTAGATTCATGAAATAAGGGTAAAAACCCCAATTACCTAAAATTGCTTCTTTTTTCAGTATTGCTTTCATCTTGGTTAGCGATATGGACACTGTGCTGATACCCACTGCTGCTGTACCAAGAGTACAAGAGGGTACTGATTGCAGCTGTGTGTTTCTAAGCAGGAAACCTCCTGGTGACAGAGACCAAATCATGGCAGAGAGCCTCTGCTCTCCTGGAGAGGACAGATCAGTGAGGAGACACGTTAGTGCTGCTGATTTGTACTGTTTAAGCAACAGTGCAGAGGAAAATGTAATCTCACTTCGTCACTTTTTAATTTCTGGGTGGCATTTAAGAGAATAATGAATACTTAGATGACCTGAACAAAGGTCAAACCGTATTGTGAGGAAAGCCTCATGTCTGTATTGATTCAGGAAGGTACTGTCACTCAGCACAGGCATCTCGGGAGTCAGTCACCACCCACACTTGTAATGTTGGACACAGATTTATCTTAACACAAGCAACTTGTTGGATGAACTGTGGGGCAGACAGATTTTTGATTCTGTTTATATAAGTTTAATATATATCCTGTATGTATATTTAATATATGGTTCTGTGTAGGCAGGCACACAGAGGTGTGTGTGGGTAGGAGCAGGTAGCTGCCATTCACTCAGTTCACAGACCGCTCTCTGCCTGATCTGAAGAGTGCAGAGGGAAGAAGACAATCCAGAACAGGCAGCTGGAGGATACTCCAGGCCACTTTCTCTCTGGTGTTCCTGAAATCTGAATGGGCAGGCACAAAATTGCTGTCCACAAAGCAAACCGGGCGCTCTGGTTAAGCATCAGAGTGTCGGGTACACACATACAAGCTCTGGTAAAGTCACCACTGGATGTTTGCCACATCCAGTGTTGAGGGGAAGCAGTGGTGCTCCCTTGGTTTGGAGCACGTGGGAACTGTTGGACTCAGCTGCCAACAGCCACTCAATGACAGCGTTCTAGCAGCCTGGTCCTGCTGCTGTCCACAGCCGTGGAAGGGGGTGGCGGCTGAGTGTGGGAGTGAGAATCAGTTCTAGCTTTCTTCAGGCATAGCTACAAATCTGTGCTGGTTTGGGCGCTGGTTGGTTTTTTATGCTTGTGTAGATGTTTAAAGATGCAGATAAATATCTATTTAATGTTTTAGAGGCGTAGTGACCTTTTGAAGTACTTGCTCTTAAGAGGACATGGTCTGCAAAACTTTCCTAGAGGATTTTGGTGATCTTTACGCTGCAGAAGTGAAGGGTTTCAGCGCAGCAATCACCCAGGGTGATCTCAGAGGAAAACTATGACAGCAGAAAGGTGAGTAGCTGTTGGCTTGGCTACATCGATCTCTCCTGGATAAGCTTCTCTATCGATCTGACCCTTTTATCCGGGCCGGTTGTGCTCATTTCTGCAGCCTTTCAACATTTGGAATGTGAGCTAAAGAAAGGCAAGGCTTGGTTAATGGCTGAGGTGAGTGCCAGGTGAGCAGAGCCAGCATGTGCTCTGGGAGGTGTAGGAACAGGGGCGTAACAGCCATGGATTTTGCTGGACCCTCAGGGGACTTTTAGACAAGGTAGGCTCACAGGGACTCTGTGTGTCAAACATGCAGATCAAATGTACCCGGGAATCAGCCGTGCATCTTGCCTTTATCAGCCATGAATTTAAGGTGATGGAGTCCCTCTGATAACGTGGTCAAGTGCCCAGTCAGGTGACATGGCAAAATGGTAAGAAGTGGTAAAACAAAGTGTTAATGATCTTCCCTAAACAGAGAACCTGCCTCTCTTAGTCAGCTATGAAATCTGTAGTGCCCTGAGTGCTGAGGGGTGGGAGACACAGGAAAACCTTTTCCTCTTGCTCAGAGCTCAGGTATGGGCCATGAACTGGGTAGGTGGTCACCACTTCTGACTTCTGTCACTGCTGTAATGAATTTCCAGCTCCAGGACATGGGTGTTTGCTGTTCTTAGTATGAAAGGGCTTCCTTGCGGAGGTGCTGCTGAGAGGGAGGTTTGGGTGGCTTGAGAAGTGACTGACGAGCTCACTGGAGACTGCCCAGATGACCATGCTGTCCAAGCCACCTCTGCATTAACCACAGACTAACCCAACCTCACACCTGGTTATCAGGTATGGAGCCCAGAATGGCCACCACACCTGCCCTTGCACAGAGGTATGGCCTGATCCAGGAGCTTCTCTGGTCCCCTGAGGTGGGCGCCATCAGGCTGTGGGCACAGGACTCAGTTGTCACTGGCGTAGCACACAGCATTGCCTGTGTCACCTGCTGCAGGAGCGATGTCACACACAGGAGGAGGGCCAGCCTGTATGGAGCAGGGCTTGGAGGATCCTGGGAAGGGATGGCAGGAAAGTGCTCACACAGGAGCTGGATTTGGGTCTGGCAGAAGAGAAAGCAGGCACTACCCACACTCCTGAATAGGTTCTGAGTTCTGCTGCCTACAGATCACCACGCAGGGGTGGGGTGGTGGTGGTATACTCTGACCCCTCTGCCCCACTCAAATAATAGGGAATTCTTTTTTCCTTAGAAAAGAAAAGAATCAAAGTGTTTGTGGGTTTTAGTTTGGGGTTGGTTGTTTTTTTTTCCACTTGTTTCTTGGGCTTGGATTTTTGTTTTTGTTTATTGTTTTTCTGTAATGGCATGTCAGAACAGCACACTCTACCTTCAGCACCGACCAAATGGCAGTGCTCGCCATGCTGGGCAGGCCAGTGGCAAGGGTCATTCTAGGCTGGCATGCATGGGGAAAGGCATGCAAAAGGGGTGGGGGGGAGCCACACAAACCTGAGTGCTGCCAAAGCTACAAGAAATGCTGTTTTCCAGCGCTTGAGTATTCAGAGCACATATAGACAAACACTTCAAGGAAACCCTGGGTGGTTGGGTTTTTTTAATTCTCGGAACAAGGAGAGATAAGGCAGCAAGAGAGACAAGAGACAGACAGCATTACATGACATAAAACCCCAAACTCCTAGGCTTTATACAAGAGATCAGATCTCAGCCGTGGGCTGTGATTCATTCCTCCTGCTGACAGGCACCTCGGGAGTTTCTTTTCGCAGGAAAGCGCTTGTAGCACTGCTGAGACACTGCCTCATGAGCTCACCAAAGTGGTACCTTCCAGAAGTGTACTGATTAAAGGAGCATTTTGCCTGCCAAAGAAGTGAGCACTAACACACACCACTACAAAATGCCTCTGGAAGCAATGACAAACAGTTGCTTTGCCATAATGAAATTTGTGAAGGAAATTGGGAATGATTAGTTGACGTTTGTGTGTGTGTAAATATTAATGAGCTGATTGGCAGGGGGATTGGACTAGATGATCTTTCAAGGTCCCTTCCAATCCCTGATACTCTGTGATCTTCCTCCAGTCTTCAGCAATCACGATTTATTTTGTTTCCATCTATTTACACAAATTGCATGGTGATTTTGCCCCTTTTTTTTTTTTTTTTGACTGGGAAGTCCTGCTAAATTTTTTAAAAGAAAATAACGTAGTAAAATAAAAAAAGAACAGGTTTGTGTGGTTCGTGTTTGCCCTTTGGGATGGGGGGAAGAGGGGGGAAGAAAAGGGAGAAGTATGAAAATAACTTGTCATATTCTCCAGAACTGCTTTATTTCCCCTCTATTACAGCTCTTCCCTTCCCGTGAGAATCAAAGTTCTTCTTTCTGACTTGTTAATAAAAGAAAAATGCTGAGTGGAGACCACAGCCCCACCACGGCTCAGATGGGGAAATGGAGTAAGCGGGTGCTCTGCCCATGTCACAGGCTTTTCTGGCCACAGGAGTACCCTGGATAAAAGTAATACAGCATGGGGGCTAACCTCCTGCCAGTCAGATGGGGTATAAGGAAAATGTTGTATGATGGACTTTTGATTTTGTTAGGAGTCGTCTGCTTCCAGCACTGGGACTGGCCAGCACCGGGCAGTGCCTTCAGCCACAGCTCTGCCCCAGGAGAGGTGACCACTCAGAACACGATCCATACGAGCTGTGACAAAGAGAATGATGAGTATGACGTATTCTGTAAGACAATCCTGTAAGAAAGTGCTATAAGAACTTAAAACTCAACACAAGGGAAGATCTTGAGGTGCTGGAGGGAGTGCAGAGGAGGACAACGAAGCTGGTGAAGGACCTGGGACATAAATCTTACAATGAGTGATTGAGGGAGCTGAGACTGTTTAGTTTTCCCTCCTCTGGGAAGAGGTGCTAAGGAGAGACCTCATCACTTTACAAATACTTGAAAGGACATTGTAGAGAGGTTGGTGCTGGTCTTGTCTCACAGGTAATTAGCACTGGAACGAGAGGGAATGGCTTCAAGCTGCAGCAGGGTAGGGTTAGGCTGGACATCAGGAAAAAACTCTTCACAGAAAGAGTGGTCAGTCAGTGGAATGGGCTGCCCAGGGAGGTGGTGGAGTCACCATCCCTGACTGTGTTTAAGAGTAGATCAGATGTGGTGTTGAGGGATCTGGTGTAGGGGAGAACTTTGTAGAGTAGGGCTGATGGTTGGGCTCGAGTGTCCCAAGGGTCTCGTCCAACTTAAATGATTCTATGACTAGCAGTGAGAAGTTTAGATGAGTGACTTTTATAATGGAGGGGGAGAAATGAGGATTTTAAAAGCACTGTCACTACTAGAAACTTACCCATCTTGGTATTTACTAGGACATAAAAGTAGGTAGGAAAGAATGAAGACAAACGAATGGGGATTTCTTACATTTTCTTTCTTAGCAAAGACAATCTAAGAGAGAATTAAGAAGCAAACCCAACCCACCACTTCAGATCTTCGTTTTACCCAAGTTCAAGCACATTTGAAAAGATGTTTCCAGCATATTCCTGAGAAAAAAGTTTGTAATTCATTGGTGCCCACTGGGTTGCTGGAACAATGGGAAAAATAAAGTCAAACCGAGGAAGTGACAACATTCTGGCAATGACAGTGGTGCTGTTTAATTTGCTCAGAAAAATCATTGCCATGAACCCACCATGCTTGTTCTCCCATAGATTTGAAGTGCCAGCAACTAAAATACACCTGAGAAGTAAGAACACTTGTCAATTTATGCCCTATCCTCTCTCCAGGCAAACTTAAGACATTGAATTTTCCAGCTGTTTCATATCCCTTTTATCATTGAAACAAAATCTGAATACAAATAAATGATGAATAAACCCTGCATATGATACTCTGTGCTTCTCAGGGCCATAGAATTCACGTTAGCTTCTTCCCACATGAAAAGAGACCTGGTGTGCCTTTGCACAGCAGTGAGCACACAATTCCCCCTTTCTCACTGCTATAACATAATCTACATATCAAAGAATACCTGGAAAGAGATAAATAAGAGACTTTTTTTTTAAACAATGTATCTAGAAATAAATTCTATCCATCTTGAAGATGAGAAGAGTCACAAACCCTTCCTAGCACACGAACCACTTTGGTGGCTGTAACTCATCAGCGTAACCAAGTGGCTGATTTCAAGACTTTTCTCATTTGCAGAATTGTTTGCTGAACAGAATGCAGTTCCAGGGCAATACATTGATGCATGCCTGACCTCTCTTTTGATGTGCTGGTTTACATCTCCTACAGGGCTTCTAAGTAAGTGCTTAACTTGTAGAAAAAGGGTAAGACACAAAATTAAGGAGTTATGATACATGACAGTGTTTCTTTGCGACAGCTGTTGGAAACGGGTGATCCAATGCCCATCCAAAGCTGGTACATTTAAACTGTAAGAAGCAGAGACACTTGATTTTCACCTTAACAAGGTTTACTGACCTGGCAGGCGGAAAGTAACGTTCATCCATAGGAAGCCAGTGTGTGCATGGCTACTCACGTTCCAAACTTGCTTCAACATCTAGCAATATTCCTAACATAGGCTTACTTTCAAAATAACGTTTATTCTTTTCAACAAGATTTAAAAAAAAAGAGTGTGAAAGACAGAAAAATAAATTTTAAATGGCTGCAGCAAACCAGGGTATGTTCCTTCATGCATTATCTGACTAGCCAAGGTTGTCTCAGATGTTAGTAACAGAGTTTACACAAAAACAGTTCCTGCTCATACTCAAGCAATCGCCAGACAACACTTCTCTTGTATGAAAATAATATACCTTTAATTTATTTACAAGACTGACCAAACTGGATGAAGCGGCTGGACTCCAGGTGCACTGCAAGAACTTCCATTAGTGAACTATGTCACTATTCATATGTGTGTATTTTCTTGATATCCGTTATAAAACATACAATCAAACAAACCATGAAAAGATTGTGAAGAGTGAGATACAAGGAATGTACATGGCAATTAGACAGAGGAGGAAAAAAAATTAAAATCTTTCTATACCCACTTTCAAAAATGTCATTTTAAAAGGTAAAAATTGGGTTTTTTTGCGGCTTAAGATGAACAGACTGATTTTTTGGCTTAATGTCAACATCTACAGTAGAAGTCAGCACGTCTCAAATTTGCATGCTAGCTAGTAACATCTGCCAGTTGTACAAAAGTTTAGTATATATCCAATTCTGCGGGGAGCTTTGACATCTCTAAGTGGTGAAAGGTGTACGATGTTAAGGTCAGAAAATACAGGTAGGTTTCTTACCTTCTGGCCAGCCATTCGCAACAACAAATGAAGCAGCTGTTAGTCACTTCTGTCACTTCCTATTGCCCATAAAAGTGCGTGTACAAGCTTCCACAGAGGTGCTAGGTAGCATGCAATTACAAGAGAAAGCCTTGGTTTCTGATACATTCAATTTGCTAGATTTATGCACTAAAATGAAAGATAAGATGCAGACATTGTCGTATCAGTTCTTTATCTTTGGTAAAATGTTCTCATTTTATTACAGCCATGTTTGCTCTGATATCCATTTTGTGCACGGTCTGCTATTATTTAAACCAACAGGAAACATTTAAATGGATATAAACAGTATCAGTGTATTATTTAGTACATTCATGACTTTCTTCATACATTCTTTGAGAATGTTGCTAGTGTATGGGGAAAATGAGCAAATGCTACAATCTAGTGTGATTTACTCCTGGTTTAACATAATACTTTCACTAGTTCCTGCCATTAGGAAAAAACCTTTTGCTTTGCTTTTAAAAGAAAGGAATCAATATGACTCTAAGAACAATAAACTCTAAAAATCTGAAGTAAAAATATCAATTATTTTGTACTTTCTTATGAATGCTAAAATAGAAAATTACACTGGAACCGACTTAAAATTTGATTCTATGACCCATCTAGGTAGAAAACAAAAAAGGACCACAGAGAACATCAACGATTGCTCCAAGGTTTCCCAGCAATGGTCAGTAAGTGACCACTGTCTTTACTGCCTTAAAAATCCATGGCTGACCCTCTCACATCATGTCTATCAGTATTAAAAGAAAAAAAAAAAGGAGGAAAACTAGTTTTAGAGCAGCACCCTCCAGTGACAAATCATACAGCAAATCCACATTGGCTTCTGAGTTACACATGAACATACTAATGATGCAAACTTGAGTGTATGAACCAAAGTTACACATACACACTCATGTCTCCAAATAGCTGCTAATTACACTAAATCAATTTGGCAAAGTGAGAGAGCTCAATATCCCCCCACCTGAAATATCCAGATGGTGCTGCATTCACATGGAGCGTAAGTTACGTTACCACAGCTCGTCCACGGGGGCCCTGAAACACTTAACTCCATCACAGATCTTTGCATGGACTTTCTACATATGCAGTTCAGTGTGAACACTGGAAACCTTTGGAATCATGATTTTGATAGACAGTAAGGTCTAGCATTTTTCTAAGTTCTTGTTTCGTGTCTTTTTGTTGTCGTCTTTGTGCCAAGTAGGTGACGGCAAGACATTCCACGGGTACAGGCTGGGGTCTGCTCTACTGGCTTTACTCAGACGAGCCTTCCTCACTCACGCCAGCAGTGACACGGGACAAAACAAAACAAGAACTCACAGGGGCAGGATCGAGCTTGTGGTGCCAATATGACAAAACCCCCAAACATTCACGTTGTGTCTACGCTCACATCTCAGTTCTTCAACAATTCATTCTTGGTTTCAGAAATAAAAACCTGGTAACACTCAAAAATGCAAATGGCACCATTCTGACCCATTCTTTGACACAGTATTATTATTTTCTGTATCTCAGTAACGTCAAGAAAAACCAAATGTGAAGCTGCAGCTACTGTGGAAGCAAAGTCTAATATACCAATGATTTCCAATGAATGTGGCACTTTCAAATTTAAATTAAGTTTACATTTCAGACTCCGAATTAACTAACAGGACAGTCCATAAGGGTGTGATGAAAAACTGCCCCTGAAGAGCACAATGATTTTTAAAAAGAAATTCGTTGTTATTATTAGAAAGTGATAAAAAGGAAGTTGCAGAAATGGGGAGTGGAGTAATACAGTTTCAATACATGTATTTGCACTGGTGGAAATCAGGCTTTTAGCAAGTTGCTGATAGCTCTGTCACTGAGGACTGAGGACTTTACCCATGTACAAACGTAGTAAGCCACTTCCCACTGCTGCGGTGCCCACATAGATGCAACACACACGTGAAAACCCAACAAGCGTAGTGCCTGACTGTCCTAGATGCTGAGCACCCTCAGCTCCCGTCAGGCCCCTCACTCTGAACCAAAGCACAATCCTGACAATAATTTAGTGGTCAACGTTTTAGGAGTTTTTTGCCTTGTTTGCTTTTTTCAGTATGTCACACTTTTTCCTGTTAGGACGCCGGCACCTCTCATCAATGCTCGGTATACATTCATAATGCCACACTTCTTCCATCTTCTCCACGGGGTAAACTGCCTCCACGTAATGACGGATCAGTCTCAGCCTGATGGGATCCAGCTGTTTCTTGTTACAAGCACCTGAATGGTTGTACTGCAGTCTGAGATTCTCCGGAGTAAAGAGTTCGGGAAAGAGCCTGACGAGGAGCCTGGCAGCAAAGTTGCCGACCGACAGGCTCTGCTGCACTATCTCTCTTACCTCCTTATCAGACAGCAAATACAAAGAAGGCACGGGGAAGTCCGGGTTGGGGACGACGAGTTCATCGAGCGGTATCTTGCAAAAATCCTTGCTGCTTCTCTCCGGTGGCAGCGGCGGCCCTTCGAATTCTTCTCGAAACCTCTCAGGGTTTATTGCATAGCTGAGAAATTCCCTCCTGTCCGGGCCCGGGACGTGGATCTTCCGTTGCTGTTGGTACGTGCGCCTTTGCTCCGTGTCTCTTCGCCGACACCTCTCGTCAAGCTTCCCAACAAACTCCAACGTCCACACTCTGTCGTTCTTTGCTCTGGGGTACAGTATCTGCACATAATGTCGAATTAATTTAATTCTAGTGGGGTCGAGCTGCTTCTTGCCTAAAGATCCACTACAGTTGTATTGCTTCCGTAGGTTTTCATGAGTAAACAGCTCAGGAAACAAGAGAACAAGCAATCGAGAGGCGAAGTTGCCTATGGAAAGACTGCTTTCATATATGCTTTTAATCTGTTCTTTGTTCAGCAGGTAATCTGGGACAGGGACATCGAAATCGGGAGGGGGAAAGTCAAGTTTGTCAAAGTCTATGGGTACAAGCCAGATTTTTTTCGAGCGTCTCCCGGGCTTTTCATACTCAAAACTGTCTTCCACTTTTATGATTGATACATCGTCTGGTAAACTAGAAGAATCGTAACAGTCATCTCTCATCTGATCGCACTCGCTCCCATCCATGTATGTGTTCTCAAGCTCATCGTTTATTCGCTGCACACACTGCTGCAACCAGGCTTCTTCTTCTTGCACGTCTGGGAAGTAAATTTCAGTGTACCTACGGATTATTTGAAGGCGATGAGGATCCAGCAGTTGTTTTCCAGAGTCTCCAAAGCAGCTGTACCTTTCAGCTAATTTTCTGTGGTCGAAGAGTTCTGGAAACAACCTGTGTAACAAAAAAACAGAAAATTCCCCCGGAGAAGAAGCTTCATCTAAAAATTCATTGAGATCCTGAGCATCCAGCATGTAATCTGAGGCAATGGCACTACTCCTGTCCAAGGACAAAGCTTCCTCTTGCTCTTTATCCTCCATAAAATGAGAGGATTCGACCTGCTCGGTCTCATAAAAACTGGACGATTGCACGTTCTGCTGACTGTTCTCCATTTCCCTTTGAGCCCAAAACCTATTGAAAAAATCATTGACTTGAGGCAAGCACTCCACCTGCCACACAGCTGTATTCTTCACAGAAGGATAACAAACTTCCACATAGTTGCGGATAAGCTGCAGGTGGAGAGATTCAAGTTTCCTTTTGTTGAGGAAGCCGCACGCGCTGCAGCTCCTGCTGAACTCGTCGTCGCTGAAGAGCTCTGGGAAGAGCTGCACCAGCAACCGGCAAGCGAGGTCTCCGCCCGAGGTGCTTTGATCCATGATCTGTTTGAGCTCGGCAGAAGTCAGCTGGTACTCCGGGGGGGGCCTGAAGTCTGCGACAGACTCCGCGGGGCTGACTTGCTTCTTAATTCTGCTGACCTCCAAAGACAACAGGTCAACTTTACTGTGAAGCTGGGTCATATTGGTATTGAGGGTGTTCAGCGTGTAAAACATCTTCTGTATCAACGAATAAATATTTGGGTCAGAATCTGCGGTGGCTGCTGTGACCCCAAGGGCTGCAGCCGAGTCCCTTTTGCGTTGATCGTTCAAAGGCCGAAGGTGGGAGGGACTGCTGGGGTTGATTTTTTCAAACAACTCGTAAGAAGCAGCAAACTGCTCGGCTCCCGGCGGGTTCTTCTTCTCCGTGATCTTGTGCGAGATGCCATAGAGAGGTTTTTTATACGACGCAGTGGTTATGTCACTGAAGGACTCTTCCTCACACAGCCACGTTACGTTAGGATTCTTGTTCTTGTTGGGCTGCTCTGCGTTTACCTGAGTGGGTGAGCCAGTGTCTCTGTTCTTCATGTTTGAAAGGGGGCCCTTTGAAGGAATAAATACTGTATTAGTAAGACCACCTTATAAACATCACCTATAAATACATGTCTCTTAAGCAGGCAGTTACATAAATATGCAAAGTCAAATTTTCTCCAGAGGACTTAGTTGTGTTAAATACATCAAAATTAATAAATTAGGTAGGAAAAATAAAAATGCAGAAAAAAAATCATTCAGGTTTTTTGTTTTGTTTTGGCTCAAGGCTTTCTCCAGGAAAGAGAAATGCAGTAATAATCCTTAGCACTCGTTACCCACAGGAGCTCTAAATACTCTCCCAAATTAAGTATCAATATGCTTCACCTTACGTCTGAGGATCTTGGGCTGCAGGGAATTTGGGTGGCAACAAGTCAGCAACAGAGCCAAGAATAGAATCTAGATTTTCTGCCTCCTAGTCCTGTGACCTTGCCACAGCTTCCAATGACTGCATTTAATGTTCCAGCACTCTCTTTAGGTTGGCTTTTGAAAATACCACAAAGGCTGTAAGACATCAAAATTATGCTTATTCTCTTTTTTTTTTTTTCCCTGATGTGAAAGGTTTATATAGGTTGGTTTTTTTAATTATTTTTAGAATGGTGTACAACACCTAAACAAGTTCTAAGAATGACTGTAATTTAAAAAAGAGTATTCTATTTAAATAATGAAAACTTTTTTTTAAAAAAGAAAAGTATCTTTATATTGTCTTTTTAAAAAGGGAAGCCCAAGCTTTCTTTATCTCTGAAAGGCAGGGAAGTTTAGACTCATGGGTTTCTAATTTTCTAAATTATTTATATGAACACCCATAATGAGCTCTTAAGGAATTAACATTCTCAGTAATGTCTAACTCTTCCTCATTGCTTGAAATTGAAAGCAAACATTTTCATCAACTCACAGCAAATATGCAGGAGTTGAGTGGGCTGGGTTTTTCGCAAACACATGGGTATTGCAAATAATTGTGAGGAAGTTAAGTAGATACAACAGAAACAAACCCCAACATACAGAATTCAAACATGAGAAAACACAGATTTTAGAGAAGACTGTGCTGAAACATTTTGCTTGGCTTGTTTCACAGAACATAATTAGATAAGAAACACTGAATTTGGTTTCAATTATTAAAACAAATGGAACACAGACTTGAGGTCTGAGCTGAGAGCCACAAGCAATTTGCAATTCCAGTGCAGACCCCGCCACGTCCTACAGCGAGGAACTTGAATTAAGATCCCTTTCCAAAAAAACAGGACTGTAACACTCAGGAAATTAATCCAGTCCCTAAGTGTACTCACACTTGGCATCTGCTTACTGCAGAG
Source organism: Jacana jacana (assembly GCA_013400555.1). Classification (NCBI taxonomy): domain Eukaryota; kingdom Metazoa; phylum Chordata; class Aves; order Charadriiformes; family Jacanidae; genus Jacana; species Jacana jacana. Next base: position 67,158 of record VZTM01027163.1, on the reverse strand, counting down.
ACAAATTGAATCTAATTACTGTTTAATTTCTAATGCAATGTACTCAAAAAAAGGTTCAGAACAAACAAGCTGGTTAGATTGAAGTCGCGTTCCCAAGTTCTGCTCTCATTCACATCATACAACCCTACATATAAACCTTGTGTTTCCACATCCAAAGCTGTGTGGATGATAAAAAGAATGCAGGACGGATGATAAAAAGAAAGCATAATCCAAAGGCTTATAGATATATATTTCACAGCATGCAGAATCTCTAGCCGAGGTGGTGCCTAGGGCACCTGACTTCCAGGTGCATTTAGAAGATTGGTCCTCCAGTCCCACTCACAGTGAGGAACCCGAGTCCTGGAACACCACCACCTATTAAAGGGTGACTTTACCCCAGCAAATGGTATGATAGACCCTTACTACAGTAGCTCATTGTGACTTGTAAAATACCAGAACACAAAAGACCAAATTCTGAGCAGACTGCGATGCACATTGCTCCCATCTAACCATAGTTCTATTCTCGGACTGAAGTTGTCATACACCACCTCTACTTGTCAATGGAGAAACAGAGGTATTTCCAGATGGTAATAGAGCTCTCACAAATAGACAGCACCTGAAAGCAGGTCATGAAAATCTCCACTGACAGTAAACATAGTTCTGCCCCCCAGTCAGTCACCCAGGTTGAATTACAGATTTCTTTTACTATTTTAGATTAAAAGATCAAAACAAAACTGCAGATCTGGAGAACATACTTCTCACAGACAGAGTGAGACCTGCTGCCTAAGTAGCTAGCTCTTCCCTTGACATTCCTGTTTTCAGAGAACATCCCAAATACTCCTTCACGTGCAAGGTATGACTCATCCAATTCCTCCTCTACTAAGTCGCTTGCCACAGGCCACCAGTCGCCTGTCAGTTCTCGTCACCACTCCTGCCATACCTTCTCCCTAATTAATTATGTAATAAAACTTGGCAACATGCGGGTAACGTCTATTAATGAACACCTCGCACACAGAGCCAGGGCAAAGCAATGTTGGAATGTGCATTAAACAGCACAAAATCATTGTCTAGAGTATCTAACTGCACTTTGACAGTGAGTACCGAGGAAGTCTGTGCTCTCAGCTTCGGACGCAGTGCTCTGGAGGGGGAGAGGTGTTCCCGCTGAGAACTGGAGCAGATCTCTGCTGCCCTTTCACTAATGCAGCTCGCGGTGTTTGGATCTGGTTGCGGGACAGATTTGGCTATCTGCATTTCACAAACACGTACTCAGGGCTCGACTAGCAGACAGCAACACATTTGGGCCTATATTTAACAATTGTCTTTTTCAGATGCATTCTCTTTTTCTTTCCTTTTGCTTTTAATTATCTTGCCTTTACACTGTTTTGATCTGGGAACTGCACTACCCACAGCAGAAATGCATGGCTTTCCATAAATTCTCCCATTAAACTAATATTTTATCATTTTAATTAGTTTTCTGTAACACTGCTCTTTAAACATCCGATTATATTTCAGATTATACTACACCTATTTAAGATGAACACTTTTAATGTACCATCAAAAAATAATCAAAGGTATTGTTCTATGAGGCTCAGTGTACATAAGATTGTGCTGCTTTTTACATCACAATTGCACAGCATGTTTTTGTATTAAACACGCTCTTTGAACGTGAGCAAAATGCAGTATTTTGGTAAACATCAACCAATATAAGTAATTGTGAAATAGTCTCACGTTATCTCTTGGAGCCCTAAGCCAAGTTTTAAGAGTAGTTCAGTTACAGCTCTGCTCAGTGCTAAAGTCCAGCTGATTTATGTCCTTTACTATGCTTAATAAATAAAGTCTAAATATCTGTTAGACTCTAAACATTACATACTACCATATGAGTAAAGATGAATAAATATATGAGTAAGAAATATATTAAATGATTCCATCAAACACATGAGAACTCAGAAATGTCTTGCACATAAACTTCTTGAACTTAGAATCTTCTACAGGTTGTTTTTTTTTTTTAAAGAAAATTAGGGAAAATTATTTTCTAGTTATGAAGTGACAATCAGAATTTTCAAAACAGATAAATGACTTCTGATAGAAAATAATTTGTAATATAATCACCAGCCCAATAGTACAGTTATATAACATAAGAAGTACAGTTCTACTCACATCATACATAGATGCTTATGTGATGTGTAGTAAATATACTACATATACAATATTCTCAAAAATAACAGTTTGTCCTCTGTTTAAACAGAAATAGTTAATGAAGTCATCAACTGAAACAACACATTGGTACTAGAAAAGTAATTAACTTTCAAAATGTTATTAGGATTGAGGGCTATTTCTGGTTGGTTGGTTATTTAACTAAACGTGCTGATTCACTGGGGGCAGTCCAGAAGGAGTTTTCATCATTGTTACTGGGTTACTTTCTGATATTATAAGTTCAAAGTTATAACTCAGTTCAGATAAATTTAAAAATTTATTACAAACAGCAAACAGTAAAATCCAAAGCAGGCACAGGTCAGAGATCGTTATGAGACTCTTTTAAAAACCTGAATGTAAGTAAAACAATTGTAAAAAGAAAAAGAGAAAGAAAACCAAAGAAACTATGTAATAAGATTAAAACCTACCTACCACAGGCATTCAGGGAAAAAAAACCCACCCCCGAGAAGTCAGAGAGGTCACAGTCAAGAATAAAAATTATGAAGAGCTATGGCTAGAAAGGAGACATGAAATGCACAAATACACCCCGGGATAACTGGCTAGGTAGCAGAACAGCAGAAAAGGATATGTGCATTAGAGTAGGTCATAACCTAAATATAACCCAGGGCCTGAAGTTATTCAAAAGAGGATGAATTTGAGTCTAGGTTATTTTAATAAAGTGCTGAGTGTGAAAAACAGGAGGTCATTATCCTGCTCTACAGCATGTTAGAGGAGATGTGACTATCCAACACTGGACATAACCCTTTCAGCAATCTCAAAGAGAACAACAAAAATATAAAGTGACTCCTGAAGAAGAGCTGAAGAAACAGAGTCTTAGTCTTAGAAAGGAAGGGCTGAAGGTGGAGATCATCACACCAATTTTCCCACTTGCAGAAGACTTTTCTAGGAAAAAATTATCACCGCTCTGCCTCCTGAAAAGAATAAGGATGAAAAGAAACTTGCTGTTTCAGGCAAGATTAATTAAAATCTCCAAGTGGTAGAAAGGTGAAACACTAGAACAGGAGGATAACAGAAGAGAATGGGCATCTCCTCCACCAGCTGGGCAAACACCTGGATTGTCACAAGTTGGATGCTGCACCAGAAGTTGTAATACATTCTGCTCTTGATGTACCAAAGTCTTCTGCATTCCTTCATTTTTATCTTTCCAGTCATATGCAAAATTATACTTGTCCCACTGTTGTAAAAATCTGTGTCGCGGAAGGAAGAATTACAGCCCTGATTCTACCACCGAGGGCCCAGCTGAAGGGCTGCGTCTCATGGGAGGGACTGTAATCAGAGTGGTGTTTGGTTAACCCAAATCACTACCTGCTCCTACTTCTCTGACAAACAACACAAATACACTTGACACGAATGAACTAACCCATGTGTGTATCTCGTAGATATGATCACGTTATTTAAAAGAAATACCCAGACGAGTAATGTGTGCAAACCGGGTTAAGATTAACCATCTTTGACTCAAACTCATGACTAATGCAAATCTAGTTAACTGACTTGCATTTTGCCTATAGCAGCAGTGGATTTAGCCTAGGAAATACGAACAGTAAAATTGCACAGTCACGAATAGAGAAGTCACCTCTTGTGTAAAGCGTCTTTTCTTCACACTGGGTAAGACATCTTGCTGGCTCCCTGAACCATCACACCCAAGTGAGGTCTGTTTCCGTTTGTTGGAATCCTGCAGGCAAGTAACTGCGCCATCCAGTGAGTGTTTCTCAGCAGATCTGGATGTTACTGAGCAGTCTAGAGCTTCATCTTCGTTTTCTGTTTCTACTTTCACAATATTTTTTTTAGGGATTTTTACTGGAAAAAGAGAAGGTTTAGAAAGATAAAGCACTCTCTCCAGAAAACCATGACACCCTTAATACAATCTTTTGTGATTTGTTTCTTTTCATGAAAAAGTGTTTCGAAGAATATAATTATTTTGTATGACTTGTGCTCTGAGTGCACGCTGAGGCCACCCCCAGGTCAAGTTCTTAACATGCTAGGAACGATTCAGTCATTCAGTAGATGACAGTTTCTTCCCCAAAGAACAATCTAAAGTATAAACAAATAAAGTTACAGTAGGAAGATTATTTCCGAGGGGGAGGAAGGATGTAGAGCAGAAAATAAAATGATTAGCAAAGGTAACAGTGTGTTTTAGATAGCTTTTTAAAAACTATTAATGTAAGTTGTCTCGATCCAAATGTATTTTTTTACTACATTACAAAGGCTGTCATTCAACAAGTATTTTGTTTGATCATAAATTACAAAGTGGAATATTTTACCTTCATCATCTTCAGTGATTTCAGCTGAATTCATCTTCTATTTCACTAAAGACCAAAAAAAAAAAAAAATCAGCATCTTCTGGAACCAGGAAATATCTACATCTGGTTTCATAATTACTTTCAATCTAGGCCATTGGGCATAAACAGCCCACAGATAATTTCCAATCTGTACACTTGTAGAACCTAGCTATTTTCAATAAATTTCATGGCTATCTATAGACCTGTCAACATGCAAACTATATGGTAAGCTGCACACAACAGCTAAGAATGTATTTGAAACTATATGTCTTTTCCTGGCATGGAAAAAATTAAAATTAACTTTAACCTTCTCTACAAATTATCTTGCCAGTACATAAACTGGGTTAAATTCTCCATCCTGTACCAAGCCACTACTTCTGACAGTCAAATCTTTTTATATTGTCGTTGTGGGTGATCCAAAGTCATCACAGAAGGAAAACTAATCAGAAATTGGAACATACACACCGGCCTAAGCTTTCGTTTAGAAATCTTTGATCTTTTGATATGGACTGCATCAATTCAAGGACAGCAATCTGTAAATCTACAGTAACTATTTAGTTTTTAGCTGTCAGCCTCTAAGTAATGTAAGAATGTTTTCTGAAAGGAAAAAAAATCTAATTATTCTAGCATGATTTTAGTGTTATTTCTCACATTAAAGACTCCGTTGTATTTCTGTTTCCTTGAAAACTGATTTTGCAAGTTGCTTAGGGGCAAACATCAATCTGTGGACATATTCCTAAAAGATATTCTAAATATTTTGGAGATCTGCAAAGCAAACAACCTAATCAGATCTTACTGACTGTAAGCAGGCACACAGCTGCAAAATGACACTCTCAGCTGGTAAACTGGTGGCTGGTGAGCTGCCACACACGGCTCCTGTGCATCTACACACAGCATACCACCCAGAATACCATTGCTCTACATTTTCCACGGTTACTTTCCCCTTTCAAATAGTTTTCTTTCAACTGTTCCTGCCTGTCCTTTCGTCAAGATCTGAAATCGAAGCAGGTTTCTCTCTGGCTGAAGCAAGTGAATAAATCAACCCATCAATCGAAAAAGCATACGTACAGCCCAGCAGTGAGAATTATCATGGAATTTAAAAGAGAGATGAGGAGAGAAGGAGAGAGGGAATCTGCTTTGGAGGGAGAAAAAAGTCTCTTATCTTACTTTCTAGTACTGTTCAATAAAATCTCAAAATATTGTTAAGAAACTCTGCAAACACTTGAATATTGTGTAGTTATGAATTTTTCTTCATCAGGAACTGGTGGCTGCTAGTGCTAAGTATGAGATCCCATTCAGGGTAAGATTTTGTACAATGGGTAGCTCGCACACACAAACAAAAGATGCATGAAATTATAAATCAGATCATACTACTCTAGAAGCCAAAATATCCTCTGATGTGTTGATCTTTAACACATCCCCTATATACAGCCTTATAAAGGGCATCCTTAAGAAGATAGCATGAGATTGCCTTCATCATCACGTCACCAGAAAAATGTCTCTCTCAGCTGGATGTAGAGCTACTACTAACCCCTTTGATATCTACCCCTTTCACCCACCAAAATCGCCTATTTCAAGACTTGCATTTATTAGTTGATCCACATATTAACTATGCCAGCTTATAGTCACTTCACTTAAACTTCTGCAAACTCTGTAGATACATAACTCAGTGACATCCAATGATAGGACAAGGGGTAATGGATGCAAGCTGGAACACAGGAGCTTCCACTTAAATATGAGGAAAAACTTCTTCACAGTGAGGGTGAGGGAACACTGGAAGGGGCTGCCCAGGGAGGTTGTGGAGTCTCCTTCTCTGGAGACATTCAAAACCCGCCTGGACGCGTTCCTGTGTGACCTGATCTAGGTGTTCCTGCTCCGGCAGGGGGATTGGACTGGATGATCTTTCAAGGTCCCTTCCAATCCCTGATATTCTGTGATTCTGTGATAACAGGAGAAACAGGTCACCCAGAGAGGTGGTAGATGCCCCATCCCTGGAAACATTCAAGGTCAGGTTGGACTGGGCTCTGAGCAACCTGATCTGACTGAAGATGTCCCTGCTTGTTGCAGGGGGGCTGGACTAGGTGACCTTTAAAGGTCCCTTCCAACCCAAACTGTTCCATGATTCTATAACAGCATGAAACGTAAGTGGTCCACACCCACTTCTAAACTACCTGATAAGCACTGGTGAGGGTCAATACCTAGTCCTATTGCCTCAACATTATTTACGAATTTAGAAACAGCCCCTCAATTCTTTATGAAAAATACTAAGTGTACTTCACACAGCACCACCAAAAACCTTAAGAAAAGCTCATAGTATGACATGTTCTTATTTGGCCCTGATACCAAACACATTGACATTCAGTTTCCAGATCTTTCTTAGGCTTTTCCACACTGCACTTTTTGTGAGGGACAGAGGTGACAGTAAGCAAATCAGCCAATACCACTTCAGAATATTCTGTAATGGAAATCAAAATGGTCTTCCAGATAATCCTAGATTTGCTCTGTTCGAGCAAAGTGTTAAAAGATGGTCAACACCAAGTGAGAAGGGAAGACTATGAACGTGGCAGCAGGGGGGAGTGACATAACATATTTAGGAGGGGATATAGGGAATTATATTTTCCTTCTGACTCCTGCTACTACTGCTACTCAAGTAAGAAGAATGCTTTAGGAGAGAACACCTCTGAGAGAACACCAGGAAAGTGGAAAAAAGAAGATAAATGAGGATCTGAATAGCTACTCTTTAAAACTGAGGAAAGTAAAACTAAGGCAAAATTATTTCCTTCTTTTCTAAAGGACACAGGAGCAGGAAAACGAAAGCTATCCAGAACTCAGGTCACATAATATTAAGTCAAAACAGTATTTGACATATTTGAAGCAAAGTGTTAATACTTATTTTGAAAATTTTATTTTTTTTTCCAAAACTGCCATAATACACTTAAAAGTGAATAGTCAAAAGAGCATCAGAATCAATGAATTCTGGAAACACTGGGTTTCATATTTGAACTTTGGTGCCAAACAAAGCAGGAGCTCCAACCCAGTTTTGGGGAGCCCTAGTAATATGTCTTTCATTATCTGGTTTCCTATCCTCTTTGTGAAATCTGCAATAACTTTGGTATTATGAGGAAATGAAGCACATATAACAGCTTCCGTTACGAGACTGGAATCAACTGCCCCTCTGATTTCCTGCCTCATAATCCCACCTGCTCTCTTGGTCAAGCATGGGTGCCCACCTTAAGTGAGTTCTTCCAGCTTGATAAAACTGCCAGAAAACAATTCACTTCTTTCTTTGCCAGGATACTTTTCTTCTAATTCAGAGAGGCAAGTAATCAGTCCCCACCTCAGGAGTGTGCACAAGGTTTGGAACAGAAAGGAAAGATTAGGCCAGGCTGGATGAGGCTTTGAGCAACCTGTTATAATGGAAGGTGTCCCTGCCCATGGCAGTGCTGTTGGAACTCAATGATCTTTAAGGTCCCTTCCAACTCTAACCATTCTATGAGTCTATGATTAAAAATCTCTCTGGTAACAGCAAGCCATCAGCTTGGTTCAACCACTTCATAAAACTCCACTTATCATCTACTTACATGACCATCTTGCTTCAAATTTGGGTAGCAATGGGCTCACAAGTGAGTACTGAACGGCCACAGAGATACCAACAGAGCAATTGTATCATTTTTTTCAAAACAGAAGAAAACCAAATGTATCTGTAGCCTACTACTGACTCAATGCTGCCTACAGGCGTGCAGCAGGCAGCTAGTTCACCCTGCGCTGCAATTGGGAGCCCGGGTCTGCAGCAGTGGCTGGCAGAGATTGAGCATGGACACCAGCACTGACAGATCTAACTTGCTGGGATACAGATGGATGTTGCAGCACATCCTACTTTGCTGGTGATAAGAGGATCTGGAAGGAGGATTCCATAATATAGCGAACACCTACAACAGCAGCTATGTCGATAGTCAGATCTGATCTTAATGAAGTCAATTGTCACAGCAGCCTAAGCATCTGTAGCTCTAAATTTTAGCTGACATTTTGGGAATTTCACCCAAACTGGCTGCAAAAACATGCTTTACAAACTATGATCATAAACCTTAAAATTCTAATTTTAGGATTTTGTTCATAAATGTTTTAATCTGTGAACAAAGTTATTTTAGAACTATTTTCTCTGGCTTTTTTTTTTTGTGTGTGTGTTTCTATTTTGTGTAAAAAGTTAAATTCCAAAGAATGGGTGAACAGGTCAGAAATACAGGCATGCAATAGGTAAGCCAACACAGTTCACCTATGCTTACACTAAGACATGGGTAAAACACTCAGAAAGAGTAACTCTTATAATCCTGATTATGGGTCCTACACCTCTGAATACTAAAAAAATGAAGCAAATAGCTAATACTCTCACTTTTTCTTCAAAGGAGACTCTGCTTTTGATTAATGGTGGTTTGCTTCTAGTACAGTCATTAATTAAACTTATCTGATGTAGGATAAACAGGAAGATGTGTAGCACTTGGACAAATTCAAGAATCAAGAAACAAGAGGTAAATGGACCCCATCCTCACAACACAAGCAATAAATCATTAGATTTTACTGCCTACATCTCATCTATTGAGAACAGCCTTCCTGAAAACAGTATGCAGTTTAAAATTTCTGTGTACTCAACATGTCAAAATAAACACCTTGCTGATGAATCAACATATACTCACCTTCCCATCTAAACTGCTTTGATAGCTACTAGTGCTGGTACTGTACAGACACTTGTGCTGAGCCACTGCTAGGTGTCACGCAACGGAGCCTGTGGGATGCCAGCACTCACCTGGGGAAGACACAAACATTCCTTTTGGCTCAATCCTCCAGACTGACCCACGCATACTGACGCTTCCAAAACAGTTTAAAAGGATCAACCAAAAAAGACCGTTTTCTTAAGGCTATTAGAACTCTGTCTTCTAAGAGAAGTGCATAAAACCACCTAGATTTATAGTCTCTTTCGCAGTCTATTCATTTTAAACTAATGTACAATGGGACTATTTGCAGAGACTGGATGTGATATACAGCAGTGTGTCCTGTTTCAAATTACGCCACTTCGAATAAATTCAATATGCATTACAGGCTAACTCTAGACACCAACCTAAGCGTGTTTGCTTTGTGACCTTGTGATTTGCAGCAAGATCCAGAAATCCCAGTCAGCTACCAGCTAAACCTGTAGGTGGTTACTAAGTACCTGGTGGACCACACACACAAAAAATACACAAAACTACCGGCACTGCTGCACTAGGAACTCCTCTGCATCTGCCACTCTCCTCTGCTGGCTCATATTCAATACCCATTTTCAGAACACACTCTGTACTTTGGGACTCTCATAGAGGACAGTCATAAATAAGTGCAGCACTTACCAATGTCACAGTGCTTAAATAGGTATTTGGGAGCCAGAGAACCTGCTCTGATTGCTTCTTTTCTCTTTTCTTTTCTTTTCTTTTCTTTTCTTTTCTTTTCTTTTCTTTCTCTCTTCCTTTCTTTCTCCCTTTCTCTCTTTCTTTCTTTCTCCCTTTCTAACTCTCTTTCTCTCTTTCTTTCTCTCTTCCTTTCTTTCTCCCTTTCTCTTTCTCTCTCCCTTTCTAACTCTCTTTCTCTCTTTCTTTCTTGTTTCTCTCTCTCTTTCCTTCTTTCTTTCTCTCTCTTTTCCCCTTTCTCTTTCTTTCTGTCTTTCGTTCTTAATTCCTTGCTTTTTTTTTTTTTTTTTTTCTCTCTCTCTCTCTCTTTCCCTCTTTCTTTAACTTTCCTTGCTCTGGATTTTGAAGCACAGACAGAATCTAGGTCCCCAAGTCCATCTAATCACCAACTTCTGGCGCGCTGGAGGGCAAGTGGGAAGAAGCGTGGTGGGCCAAGGCAAGACGGGGCAGGGCAAGAAGAGGGGGTCCCAGCACACTTTGCCTGTCACTATTGCCGGAATCCCCTCCCCACAGATCCTGCTCTCCCTTCTTCTCATCAGGTTAAAAGAGGAACAAAACAGCTTAAGGAAGGACTCCACACTCCCTTACCTCCATTGCTATCACTTAGACACATTCAAAAGACCTACTGGGTTATGATACTTAATTGTGACATTGCAACATTTTGCTAACAACATTCAACATTGAAACAGTATTAACCAGCTAACAGGGAAGCTCGGTGCATACCACAAGACTGCAAGTTCCCAAGCACAGAATAATACCTTAAAAACTAGGTTTTGGAACATTTCTCTGTGCAATTAGTACCAACTACCACCCTGGTGTAGCTTTTGCAAGTAGAGCAAAAAATGTGATCTGCATATCAAAAACGTGCCTACCTGAAATATGCACCAAAGCCTTAAGGATTGAAAGAATTTAGGTACAAAAGATTTCATGAGTAAGGGAGCAAATGGAAATTCTTACTCTAGGTGTATTTCAATCTCATAACACCTAGTGTAATGCAGAATGCTACTTAAAAGTAGCCTAAAAGTGTAGTTTACCTAGTTATTGATATATAAACCAGAATTTAATCTTAAGCCTAAATTAAACCACGCCACAACGCTGTGCATTCTCCTGCTCCTGTTTACCACCCAACAATTACTTGTGTTGGCTTAGAGGATGCTTCCCCTACCTACCTTCACTGTTGTAAAACTGCAATGCAAAGAGAAAAGATCTTGGTGATCATGTAAGACCAATGCAGGCTCTGCCTTTGCAAACATTCTTAAGGAAAGCCTGATTGATGACTTGCAAATTTTGACTTATAAAAACCCAAACAACAACAAAACAAACAAACAAACAAACAAAGTCCACCAGAAAAAATACTGTTGTTCTGCTGTTCATAACTCAAAATTATAACTCTTTACTCCTCAAACTCCTATATCTAATGTAATAAGTTCTGAAAATAAGAACTATGTAGAAGGTATAAAAGTGCAGAAATGCCGTATGTAGAAAGCAATTCTGATTTCGTAACACTTGTAAATTCTAATGACAAATGTAAACGAATCATTACATTAACTAATATCCTCTAATATAATAAGAATGCCTGTTATCAGTTTTATAGCAATTTGCTATTTTTAATTTAAATGTTTGTGTAACACTGTACTGTTCATTTTATTAACGCATGGTTAACGCGTAGGTGCTGCTTCTTGAATGCACACCATCCCACTAAACATTTTAGCATCTTCATGTAGGCTGGCAGGAATGTCTCTAATTCTTTATTATCAATGATAAGAATGTTATTAAAAATAACAGTTTAGACATTGTATATTATGAAATGTGTATTCCTTTTAAAACCTCATGGTGGTACATTGCTTCATACATAAAATTCTGAGGCTTCAATGAAAAGTATCCTACTTGAGTGTCATTTGCTTCTGAAGAGGTGATTTGCCCTTTACATTCTGGTCAAAGATGAGATACATGTGTTTGCTAGTAACACCAAACATGTGTTTAATAGCATATGTGGAACAAGCTGCTCAAGTTTCTTGCTTTCAGCATGCAGTGTGAAAGATCCAACACTCCTCTTAAAGCACAGGTAACCTAGCAAAGTTAAATGATGAAAATACCAAACAAGCTGATATTCTAAGGAGTTAACATTAACTAAATTTTACAAGATCTGTACGCTGAACTGCCATTTATCAGTCAAAAGTAGCACCTCCTCTTCCACACGCCTTCCTGTAACAGGACTTCATCACAGAATTGTCGCAGTTGGAAAGGACCTCTGAGATCATCGAGTCCAACCATACACAAAACCACGACCCACTCCCTACAATCTCGGCCACCAGAGCATGCCCTGAAATGCCACATCTACCATGTTACTCAAATACCTCCAGGGATGGCGTCTCAACCACCTCCCTGGGCAGGCTGTTCCAGTGTCTGGCCACTCTCTCAGTAGAGTTCTTTCATATCACAAAATGACAATGGTATTATCCTATGCAGTGACAGTTTTGTTTATCCAGAGCCAACCAAAACTATTGTGTATATACTCATCCTTGGCAAGGGAAAATTATTAAGACACTCCCTGGACAGCCAAGTGTCTGATGTCCCACTCCCCATCTCTGGGTCTTTCTCTGTATTTCATATGAAACACACACTGGATAAAACACAAGAAGCAATCGATGCTTCCCAAGGGGAGCACACAGCCTGGAAAGCAGGGGTAGGTAGGTGGAATTAGCCCTGTCCCATGCAGCAGGTGAGCAGGAGCTGCTCCAACCACCCACTGACAGCATGAAATACCGTCCCCCCTGACGTGTCAGAAGAACAATTCCTGCGTAACACTTGGAAAGACTGAGAGCAAGCACCCGTTCCCTGCACGCAGCCCTGCAGTCCCAGCAGGAGGCAGGAACCGAAGGCAGGAACCGAAAGCAGGAGCCTCTGCGCAAGCTGCCCAGGTCGCTTTCCAGGCTGTTTCTTGAAAAGCTCTCCTGCTGGGCTGCAGGAGCAAGCCTAGAGGAAAGAACTAAGAGTTCTGGGTTCTGCTTTGGGAGCCAAGTGATCTGCATCTTTCACTTCCTGGCTGTAGCACTGGGTTCAATAATTTCAATATTGCAATTATCCTCAGGGTACATTTGATTCCTCCAATTTGTAAAAAACAATGCAACTCAAATTCAATTCAACAGAATTACACATAAATGCCACTCCAAAAGTGAGCCATAAATTATATTTCTTAAAGGTAATGTTTGCTTTCTCTTGAGTTCCATGAACCGGTTATTTGCAGAATTTTGACATGGCCTTCTCAAATAATCAACACGTTTTTTCTAGACATTTTCATAAATGTCTTCTATTCCAGCATCCTTCTATTGCTGAAAACCTCATCACCACTCTTACTGGTATGATGCTCAGACTAAGCAAACAACTAGAAAGTGTCACTCTCAGTACACTGCCTGAAACAAGATAACTTACTTCTGGTACAATTCATAACAGCCAGAAACTGTGGCAGGTGGAGGAAATCTGTATTATTTGATTTGTCCACTTGACCATACTTTGAATATATTTAGTCAGGTTTCCTTTCAATTTGTGACTTCTCTGAGAGAAAATTTTGAAGAGGCTTGGGAGGTTTCTTCAAGAGGCAGCAGGCTGAAGAAGTGGGGTACCTGAAACCACCTTAATTAAAAAGTAATAGATAACTGACTTCAAATTGGCTATCTTAAAGAAGTCATCTTAAAGAAACTTTGAAGTAAGAATGTTGCTCCAGTTAACTGAACAGTGAGCAAAATGCAAGCAGACAATATAGAGAATCCTAAAAGCAGATGGTTTATATTCTATCAATTTTGAGATAGTAGGGGGCTGCTGGTGACCCAAAAGTTTTTCATTAACGTTTCTTCTCGATATCCAGTACTGATACTGGTTTCTAAGATATTTGATATTTCAAGTATTCCAACACTACACTCATGTTCTGGCTATAAACACATGTATAACAAGCCTGAAATCATGAAAAAAATATTTTTAAAAGAACCAGCAGATGTTGTTGGGAGTATGACTCTTATGGGCAACAAAATCCCTATACTTAACATAGTTTGAAAACCTCCTCTGCTGCCCCATGGAGGAGGACAGGAAGCCTCAAGTCTCCACTGAAGCCACCCTGTAACAAGAGCATTTTGCCCATAGGACTTACAGGGCATGTCCTTCGGTCTTATATTTGCAGCTGCAGCTTAAATTAAAAACAAACAAACAAAAACCCAAAACCTTTTCTGTTTTTTCCACAAGCTGCTGAAGCTGAAGTGTTCCCATCCCAACACCCATTTCATTTTGCAGCAGTCAGCAAACCACTACCCTAGTTTATTTCTCGAGTTAATGCCTCAACTTCGTTTAGCTCCATTAGGTGTTTCCCCCGGTCTCTCAGTAACATTTTGTGTGTTTCCTCACTGCTTTATTCTTTCTCCCCCCATTCTTTGGGTTTGGTTTTTTTTTTAAAGCACTGTTCCAGCTGCACTTTGTACAGACAACGTAAAATCGCCTCCAAACTGCAACCAACTTTCTTTTTACCCACTAGATTTACCTGAACTGTGAAAACACTTAGCAGATACACAAAGCGTGGTTGCTCCAATGCCGAGTTTGATTTAACAGGAGAGAAGAGGAAAACTTATCAACAAACCATTTGTTTTATTCGATGTAAGCGTTCCCGTGAATTCATAATCTGGAGACCAGGTGACCCGGCAGCAGGGAGAAGGGTTTCTTCTCTCCCCGTTTGGATGCCTCTGCCCCAGGGGTGGGTCACAGGCTGGTTTTTTTATGGGTGGCAGCCGCACGCTCTACCCCGCACTTCAATCCAAAAAGCTCCGGGACTGCGTCAAGGCTGTGTGGCGGCCGTCACATGGCTGCTGGCCTGCCGCCGGCTCGCCCGCTGCCGCCCCGCAGCGCCTTCCCTCCTATTGACAAAGGGCTGTGTGGACACACCGCGAGGGGAAAGTAGGGTAGAGGCACCCGGCCATCTGGGCAGGGCCGGACTGCTCCCCGCCGCCGGCGGCCTCCTCCGCTCCCGCCGCCTCACGACCCGCCGAGGACCCACAGGAGTTACCACGGAACCAGCCGCTCGACGGCCCCGGCCACCGGTTCTCAACGGGAGGGGGCCTCGTCCCCAGCCCTCCTCGCTTTTACAGGGTGACCGCGCCGCACCGCGGACTCTTGCGGGGTGGGGGAAGCCGGTGCCGGGAAGGAGGGAAGGGAGTAACCGCCGGGGGTCCCCCCCGCCGCCCCCCGGGACT
>VZTM01027163.1:9662-50552 GCA_013400555.1 Jacana jacana | reverse complement strand
CAGTGGAAGAAGAGCTGCCCGCCTTCATCTCGCCTCACCGTGGGTTCCTGTATGTGGTGCCAAGCAGGCACGGTTTGGTGCCGTTTCGGGCTTAAGCCTGTACTTTAAAAAAGTCAGTTCAGTAAGTTGGTTTCACCCACGTCCAAGCTCTTTTCCGGCAGCGTTTTAGCAAGAGGCCATTCCCAGGCTTTGGCACTTGGGGGGCGGATGGCAGCGGTGATTTATAGAACGGAGATCGCATTCTCTTTTAATTAACTATCCGTGTAGATTTTTATCTGCCTTGAATTTGACAGCAGCACATAGGGCATTGCCTTAGTCTGGCAGGTCCTACGCCCGTGCCCTTTCTACTAACGGCTTGTAGAAGAACAGTTTCCCAAGGAGTGAAAAAACCCCGGCATCACCTGAGGGAGAGGGAAGCCCGGCTCTGGAACCTGTGGCCAGTTACGGCAATTATATTTTTTGGCTGTATGTAGCGACTCTGAAATGAGCAGCGTTTCCAACTTGACAGCTTTTCATGGAATGTTTTACGTACACAATAAACTCAGCTGGTGCTGCCATTCCTGTCAAATAGATTCCTTTTGCCCTTTAATAAAAGCACACAGCCCAGTGCTCAGACTACTTTGAAATTGTTTCACGTTTTCTGGAATGAAAGGAGTTAAGCGTAAAGGTGTTTATAAAAGGTGTTGATTATAAAATAAGTAGGTGAGGATGGATCCTGCCATGAAGGGTGATGGATTCCAGCATAAAGGACCGTTGTCAGATAGAAGTAGCGAGGCGAGTACACTCCAGGCAAGTGGCAAGTAAATGTGCAGGTAGAACACACGAGCTCTGAGCACTGCTGGGAATTTAGCAGATAAATCTTTCGTTATCTCTGAAATTGCATTTCAGTAAAACAAGCCTACTTTGTTTTTTTTTTAGGGAAAGCAAATACAAACCCGTAGAAGTCAATTGATAAATAACTGGGGGGAAAAATAACCTCAGATAAATCTTCTGCTCCGTAAATAACCCAGCACTCTCCTAGATGCTTCCTATTTCCTTCAAACTGAACAATGCAAAGAGTGGCTCCTAATAGAAAAAATCCTCACCCTTTCAGATTTTCAGCACTTCCTCGGGAGGCACTTCTCTAAAATTTCATTCTTCCACTTCTGTCTCTCTTCTAAATTTGGAATTTAGGGCTTTTGGCTTGTGTGCAGTGTCATATTCCACGAATAATCCTTACAGATAATAGCTTGTTGATTTTAACTTTGACTGCTCTTTTTGTTATTGTTATTAATAGAGGGCTGTTTACAGGAGCCCTTACAAGCAGGAGCTCCCAGCGTTATAACTCCTCTGATGAATGGCTTGAGTGAAGGGTACGTTTGCTAACAAGCCAAGCGGTGTGCGGTTAGCAATGCAGTCACTCTTTGGAGAGAAGGAGCGCTTCCCCGTGACTTTTCCCTGGGTGCTAGCACTACCAAGGCTGAAGTTTGTCCTCAGATTTGCCCTCTCCCTTCGTTGTAAGGCTAACTGAAGGCTTACCGAAAGGGTACAGCGCTGGAACACCTGGCCCAGCTGCTGAGTGGCGCTAGATCTCAGCAGTGGGTTTCACTCGGATGCTCTACTTAGCGGGATTAAGGAAAGGCAACCATAAGGCAGGAGCGAGCCGGTGGAATCCCAAACTCAATTTCAGAGCCCTTGAGAAAATACTTGCCAGTTTGAACTCCACCTCATTTCTGCTCTATAGTGCTGGCCCGAGGCGTTGTAGCTACTAGGGACCCAAGCCCAGGAGGAGACCTGAAGGGCCTCAGCTAAGCATAAAGAAGCATAAGCATATTGTTGCAATAACAGCGTTCATTGAAAAGGGAGCGAGCCAAGTTGTCTCCAGGCAATGCAGGTAGCAAGCTTAGATTGGCTTCCCAGCCAGACAAGTCCCAGTTTTTTCACCATATGAACTTGTGCTACACAACCCATTTATTCAAATGTTCGTTTTTTCCCCCTTTTCATGCCTTTGGCTCAAAAGCCACTCAGTGACACTGCGGCAATCTCTGGAAAATTCCAGGTCACCGGGGAGGGGAGCTGTGGTGCTCCAGCAAGAGAACCCTTTAGGAAAAAAATCACCATTGCTCTTGAGTACAACGAGCCATTTCTCACTTTGCTGAACTGAAACCAGACTTCAGCCATCACCACCAGCAGAATACCTGTTCAGAGCACTGTTTGCAGTTGTATGGAGTTTTGTGAGGGTTTATAAGGACTATGGAGCCTCCTCAGACATTCACCCTTAGAAGCTGTAAGGTGCCAGACCCTCCCCTTGGAGAACGCCCTGGCTGTGTCACTTCAAAGGCTGGGGTCAGGGAGGGGTTCCCCTGGACGTTTGTGGCTGGCAGGGAGGCAGCAGAGCTGGCAGTGCTGTTGCTGTGGCAGGCCCTGAGCTGGGAGTCAGAGCAGCTCCATATGCTGGAGGTGGGTACAGCGGCAGGGAGCAGAGGAACAATCCTAAATTTAGAGGCCTTTTTGCTTCCTGAGCTGCACACATTTAGCACAAGCAGGAATCCAACCCCAAAACCTTCAGCAAGGCTTCTTCCTTGTAGATCCTTGGGATAGCCTACAGCACTCGGTAGGCAGAGACGTGGCATGCGATGCCGAAAGCGCTTTGGGTACCAACTAATTTTGGCACTTTGATTCTGTAAAAAGCATTGCTGTGGTACCAGCACACTGTCTATCACTTTCCTCCGCCACACGTCTTGAAACTAGGCCACCTCACAGCCAGACGCAAGAGCCATGGAGTCCAGAAAGAAAGTGGAGGAGAAACAGCCTCAGTGGTGAGTACATTCCCGTGTGCGGAGAGAGTTCCTTGCCACTTATATATGCATTTTACAGTAAGACCCTAACAGGAAAACAAGCCCCCTGCACTAAAAGACAAGCATCCCCAAGACAGGCTTCCTTCTGCCTGCCCTGGGGGTGACTTAGAATCACAGAATCATACAAGTTGGAAGAGACCCTTGGGATCATCAAGTCCTACTCTACAAGTTCTCCCCTACACCAGATCTCTCAACACCACATCGAATCTACTCTGAAACACAGTCAGGGATGGGGACTCCACCACCTCCCTGGGCAGCTGATTCCACTGACTGACCACTCTCTCTGTGAAAAACTTTTTCCTAATGTCCAGCCTAACCCTACCCTGCTGCAGCTTGCAGCCATTCCCTCTTGTTCTATCGCTAGTTGCCCGTGAGAAGGGACCAGCACCAACCTCCCTACAATGCCCTTTCAAGCAGTTGTAGAGAGGGATGAGGTCTCCCCTCAGCCTCCTCTTCCTCAAACTAAACAATCCCAACTCCCTCAATCGATCCTCATAAGCCTTATTCTCCAGGCCTCTCACCAGTTCCGTTGCCCTCCTCTGTACTCGCTCCAGCACCTCGATATCTCTCTTGTGCTGAGGTGCCCAGAACCGGACACAATACTCAAGGTGTGGCCTCACCAGTGCTGAGTACAGGGGGACAATCACCTCCCTGCTTCTGCTGGTCACGCTCATCCAGGCCATGAGCAGCCAGTGTTCTAGTGGTTCCCATGTTGCTGGTCACACCGTGTGTGCAGCAGGGAGTGGTGGGTGCCCAGAGCGCCGCAGCTGCCTTCTGGAATACGGGCACAACTGCTTCACCCGAGTGCAGCTTGAAATCTGCCGCTGGAAGAGTACATCTCCCTGGGGATTGCCGAGTGGATGGAGGCTAATTGCCGGGCTTCAAACGGGCCGGATCAAACGGGCTGAGTTGCCCTCAGGTGAGGGCCTCAGGTTGCCCTCAGGTTGCCCTCAGGTGAGGTAGGCTGGCCTCTTGCCCCCGCGGCGGGTGTCCAGCTGGACTTCTTACACTGTGTGTGCCATGTCAGGAGTCAGGGCGCTGACTCACTGAAATGGGGCAGGTACATAAATTAGACAGTGTGGAATCCACCTTGAATTATTTAGGTGTGTATTTGATATAAATAAACAAATAAACTTCAAAGAGACTGAATAGGTTTGCCAAAAAAAAAAAAAAAGGAAAGCACACAGGTTTTGAAATCCTCTGCCTGGGATTAACATTAAAAAACAAAGTGATTTTTAGGACTTTCAAAGAATCTGAAAGCCACTATTAGAAAAACGAGTGCAAATAACTCATCTATCTGCAGTGAAATGGGGTCTGCAATGCAAAGTTTATAAAACCTGAAATATTTGATGGCAAGTAAGGGAACATGAGAACCACCTTCTCCTCCCTTAATGCTCTTCACTGCCAGTCAGACGGGAAGGACATGTATGGACACATTGCACAGTAATATTTACAACTCTCTTGGCCCACGGGCAACAATACCGAACAAGTAACATGCTGCGGGCAATACCCATACATTGCTGTAACCCAGGCACCAAAGAGCAGTGGCAGACACCTGAAGTTTGTTGCTATTTTTAAACTTCCTCTGGCTGCAAGCAGTGTGGGAGGGTTCCGCCAGCAGCACGCTGCACTGGTTGGGAAACACTGGTTTAGGGTGCCAGTTAATGTAATTGGAGGTGGTTTTTTCACAGAAACAAAATTGTTACATGATACTCTGTTTAATTTTATAACAGTATTTGTGTCTTGTTCTTAGGTACAATGACAGCTGCCCTTGGAAACTTCTCAAAATTGCTACTTAGCTAGACTCCACGATGATGGACAAGAAATAATTGTAACCATATTGCTTGCAGAATCAAGGATATCAAAACAGAATCCACGTGGTGCCGCTGGATTTGAAAAACAGCCCGGTTCATCTCCAAGGGCACCAAGTGGGCTGGAAATCTGACACTTAGAGTTCAGCTCACAGAAAAAGTTTTTATGAAATTAACATTCATTATATAAAAAAAAAACCCTTTTCTAACCTGTAGTAGCACCAGAGTGTACTGGCAAGAGAGCAGATATGTAACAGTTGAGCATCAGAGGAAGGAGAATTTGAGATAAAAGCTTAAAAAAAAAAAGCAGATCAAAGCTGCAGTGGAAGATGGAGTAGAACAGAAATGTAAAGGAGGTTCAAGAATAGAGTAACTAACCCAGTGAGGAACCTAAAATCTCTTTCTGTTCCACGGCAGTTTACTTGTATATCAGTTCCATCCATAACTGTTTAAAAATTGACAAATCTGAGCAATTTCACTCTTGGAAACATAAGCCTCTTTTAGTCTCTTGGCAATGAAATCACAGTTCTCTTTACTCCATGTTAGTTCAGCCAAGAACTGCACCATTGTATGCTATCTCACAGCTTTGCATCTAAAAAGAAGTAATGCTCACTTAATGCACAGCCATTGTATTATCTACACCATAACTAACTCCCAATGATCAAACATTTATCCCATAAAGGTCTGCCTGTCAAAATTCTGTGTTACACCCAAAAGAGGTAAATGTAGCCTGAAAAGTTCTTTCTTTCAAAGAGGTCCACATCTCCCCATCAAGTGCAAACAACACGCTCCTCTTGGTGTGCTTAACACTCCTCCGTTCCATATACTGCCCACTGGTCCTTTGCATCGTCTCATACCTCATGAAGATGTGTAAGTTCAAATATATGCAATGACATTAAAAACAAAATAAATTTGTAAGCAGTGTAGAAAACTAGGTTTCTTTGAGAACTCAGCTGGCTCATTTGCCTTTTAATGTAACACTTCTCTTTTTTTTTTTTTTTTAAATGGAAGCAGCAGTATTCAGATTGTAGAAATCCTCACGGAAGGAATCCTCTTTGTTTCAGAACCTGAAACAGCCTTTCTAGGTGTTTTTGAGCCTCAGCTGTTTCTATCACTCCCTTCACCTTATACAATCCCTTTCACAAGTAAGACACTGGCTTAGAAGCAGCCATCGATTTTCTCTTTTGGGTCTTTACCCTCACTGCTATTGGGAAGCTACTCCTGTACCTGGCTCTTAGGGTGGTTGGGAACCTTCGCTTCTAAACTTGCATTAACATGGATCTCTGACTTTTGGCTACTAGATGCTTTAACTCACCTTGTGTAACCCAGCCATGCCCTACTTTGAGAACAATCATGTATTTAAAAAGGGAATGCATTTAATCCAAAATAAATTTACCTTTGAAACTGGGAAATTTTCCTCTGGGCTGATTTTTTTAACCAAAATTGTAGGTATGGGGACCTGGGTTTACAAGAAGGACAGAAAAAAACCCCACCTGCTTAGTGGCTGTTACCACAATAAAATGTGGTCGAAAACAACTGCTTTTCATAAAAGTTTACATAAGAAATATTTCCAGATATGAGCAATGGGACCATTTTTAGCAGCACCAGTCTTCAGGAAATACTAGATGTTTAAATCCTGTTTAGTTTCCTGCAAAGATATCTTAGTGTCCGTGCATCTAGAAGCCACCTATAGGTTGTGGGCACACAGCACCTGAGCAGGGGTGGGGACAGTCATAGTTTCTGCACGTCGATACAAAACCTTGAGACAGTAACTTCCATCGCTTGACAAAAAGCAACAAAACTGATTAAAAATCAGTCTTACTAACACAGACATTTTTTTTCTGTAATGTTCTCTTGCTAAGCCCGTTTTTTAATGTTGGTGCTGAAAATAATGATGCAAGCAACTAAGTGTAATTGTAGAAAATTATTGCTAGTGATTTGCATATGAAACCCACACCTTTCACTGCCTCTAGTTAGCATTGTTCAACCAGCTTATAAATAGTACAGCTGAACCGCTGCGCAGACAGAACAGCGTGCGATGGGCACATGCTATGAATGAAGAAACGTTCAGACACAATGTGGGAGTTGGAGAGCTTTCATCCAAACTAGCCAAGAGGGAAAAACGCTTCCTTTCCTAATCACGTGCTGGTTCGGAGAAGCCGCTCACATCTAGAAAGCATCACACTCCTCTGCAGAGAGCAAAGCTTTTGCAAAGGAGTGTTTCTGGAGGGGGGTGGGGTGGGAAACCAGAGTAACCTATTGGTACTTGGGTTAGATTTTTCTAATTACTTCTACATAACGTATTTTAATAATTTGACACTTAATAACTGCTAAAATGTGAACCTGGCAGTTGATGCGAGTCATTTGCTGCAACGTTGAAGGCATAAAAAAAGTCTGGTTTGAAGATACTGGTTTTGGTGCAAGTAAAATGCAAAAGTGTGCCATTTTAAAACTAAAACTCTTCTCGTAATAAAGAAGAGCATTTTTAGTCTGATACTTGGGGGAAGGTGTTGAAGGGAGGAAGATGAAGTGGAATAGGGTAAAGAAGGAAATTTTAAAGCAAAATTTTTTATAGTGTTGCTGCAAAAATTGAAATCCTCCAATAAAATAATATGAAAATATACTTCGATATTTAAAAATAAATTGCTTAAGAAACAGATATATGGCAGAACTGCTGTTTTAGTTATCAGTGGGGCACCTGCCTGTCACTATTGGCCAAGAGCAACGTTCTCGGGCGATATGACCCCTTTTTCCTCCTGCAGGTCGGAAACAGACTTGCCGTCTCACCCCGCCAAGTTGCCACGGTGCCCCTTTCCCCTTTGGTCAGCAAGTTCCCCTTCCTCTCTTGGAGAAAAAGATGCCATTCCCTCGGGAGATGTAGCCTGACAGAAAGCGTTTTTGCAAAGGAAGGGAGGAATTAAAACCCAGTCAAGTCCCAGCGTTGCAGGGAAGGAGTCTCCCACACACGGGGGAGCCAGAGCACTCCTCTGCCCGGTGGCTGCGGGCAGAGCCGCGGTCACCCGCAGCAGGAAGGCCCGAGGGTGCGGAGGGAGGTGACAGCGGCCTGAAGCTTCCCTGCCCGGATTCCCAACCGGCTTGTCACCCTCTGCTGCCCTTCACAGCTCACAGCGAGCGTTGTGCTCTCATCTTTTGGGTGGCTTTAAAGGCATTTGCCAACCTGCACATTTTCCCTTAAAGGCTACTTTCTCTCAGCGTTAGAAAACCAGCTTTACCCTAAAAGAGAAACACGGGAGTGCTAATTACGTAAATAATTAATGCATTTTAGGATTGCTTTTTGAAAGGAAAAGAAAAAAAAAAGGTAATTTAATGCAAAGACCGTCTGAAAGATGCCTTCCAGAACTGGAAATATTCTTTCCTTTGAACTGCTTTGAGAGACAGAAATCTTTAGCTCTTTATTTTTCATAAGGCACTGCGCAGGTAAAAGTACTTTGAAGACTACAAAGAATAATAATAAAAAAAAAAGTTCAGTGCCTCACTTTTCTGTGAGATGGAAGAGGTTGATGAGAGTAGCGACAGCTACTTATCTGACCTAGAAGCCACTTCCTTGGTAAATCCGCAGCGTGACACGGCTGCTGGAGTTAGACTTTTGCAGCTATGAAAATTCACACCCTGTCTGCCCAGAAGTAAAAGCAAAGGAGCTGTTCCACCGGCAGGTTTACCCCTGAGGAGGCTGGTCTGGGGGGCAAGGAGCCCTCCCCAGCCACTCCAGAGGACGCTTCCCTAATGTTTCCATTCAACCAAAAAGAGCTTCTCAGTCTTTTAGCAACTTCTATCAAGTTGGAGGCTGCATCAAACATGGGCCACCCGTGTGCTGCTTATTGGAAATCAGGCAAGGCACACGCTGGGTTATACTGGGAGAAGTACAGACAACTGATCGAGTGCACCAGGCCACCGGTGCCAGGCAGTCCAATAGATCTGGTTGTCCCTTTCCTCTGCCTGGGTGGAGGTCAGGGCCCCTTCTATTCCTGGTCAAAGCATTCACCACCTGATGCTTGTAACTGCAAACCAGAAGTTCCTTATTTGGGTCAGAAGGAGGGTCAGCCCTTCTACTCTGGGAAATTGCTCAACAACAACTCTCCTGCATGGACTCTTTTTGGCCACTGCTTTACCTCACAATTCACGTACCCCAGCTGCTAGGTTTGAGGTGGGTTCACCATCCCACCTCGTTGTGTCCTCCTCGTGGTCATGCAGACAGAATCACAGGGTAGCATGCAAAAGTGCCCATAGAGCCTTTCCCCTTGAGCAGAGAAGAGCTGAGATGATGGCTGGTATGGGTGAGGAGAAGGACACGCTGTCTTTGAATAGTAGAAACTGTTGGGACAGTCTGTCACCAGCTGAGACAGTGGCCTGGGTAGGGCTGAGGTGGAAGAGAGATTCTCTCTGAATTGCTGGAGCTGGCTGGCAAGTCTACCCACAGCTGGGGCCTTGATGTCTGGCCAACTCATTAGCACCAGCGTGCTGGTGTACTATAATGGTGTGCGCCACAGAAATTTCTGCCAGGTGGCCCGCATGCACTGGACTTCATCTGGGTCCTTAGATGCCTGGTTGTTGTCCAGGCTGCTGTAGATCACCTCTACCACTGCTATTTCCCATAGATACTGGATACCACTCTCAGAGTTTGTCCACTTGCCTTGATGATTTACAAAATCTTCCTTAAGGGGATACCTTTCCTTCACGCTTGACAGGAGCTGCCTCCAGAGGCTGTTGATTGTTGCCCTTATCCAATCCCTCTGTTGATGCTCCAGTTCCTCATGAGGAATCCCAGCTGCTAGGGTTCCTTGCCCTCTAATTCCTGACTGTTGACTTCAGTATTCCAACACTGGAGAAACCAGTGGATAATTATCACCAGGTATTCATCCCCAGGTGGATAATAGCTCATCAGGTTGATGGCTATAATCTTTGCAAATACCTTGCAGCTCACTCAGGGATAGGGAATGGGTGGTTCCTGGCTCATTTATGATTTCTGTCCCTTTCCCCTCCTGTTCTTGTGACTGCCTTACTGCACAACTGGCTGCTGTTCATCTTGCTCCCTCTTAAGAGAAGTTTCTTCCTCCTGAATGAATAAATTGACTTCTCCTTCCATTGTTTCTTCTTGACTATAGGATCACTTGATGTAATTAAGAGCTGGGTCTCTGGCTTAGCCACAGTACCCATTTGTGTCTTCAGATCCAGAGACCTAGCATGGTGCGAGAAGTTGTGCCCATTTAGCATGGATAGGGTACCCTTCTCTCAAATGTTTTGTCACTTTGCCAGGATCCTGCACTTGTTTGGGGGTCAAATCCCACACCATTGAAGGTCAAAACTGTTCTAGATGCCTGTCCATATTCTCCCACACACCCTGCAGCCCACTAACTACCACGCTGCCTCAGGGCACACCCTGCATGCACCCCTAACCTTAGGAAAAGCTGGAAACAGGTTCTTGAGGCACACCAATGTGGACATTCCGATTAACCAGGGATGTTGACAATACTGAAGTGACTGTAACAAGGTGGAAAGCCACTACCCTGTGGGAGGTGAAGGGGAAGGCGCCGTTCTTTGTTTCCTCCACAAATTGGCTCTCAGAGGAGAAGAGGGAAAAGGTGTAATTGTTAATTGTCTCCACGAGATGGTTCCCGAAGTACTGGGACAGCAGTAACGCAGCGCCCAAGTACCAGATTAGGCTCAGGGCCAGCGCTTTCATCATAGTTCTCCTGGGCAAAACACAACCGAGCGCTACGCAGCACCACAAACTGCAAAACCAATCCCAGCCTTTAACAAGCTCTCAGATTTTTATGTACAGGAAGAGAGGGAGCATGACACAAGAGGGGACAAGGGAACAAATAAAACTGCATCAAGGGCAAGTATCACGCCCAGCAACAGCTGAACAGGTACAGCAAGTTCCCTCCAGCACGCTCCGGTCAAATGTCTCATTATATTGAGCCCTCTGTCCCCCACACCAGGTGCCAGAGGACCGTGGTGGACTTGCCCTGAATGGCAGTTAAGCACCTCACAGCTGCTCACTCAGTGCCCTCCACGGTGGGGTGGGGGAGAGAATCGGAAGGGCAACACCGAGAAGATTCATGGGTTGAGTTAAAGACTGTTTAATACGTAAAGGGGGAGAGGGGGCGAGGTGGTGGTGATAGAAAAAGCAAAGGAAAAAGCCAGAACAAAGAAAAACAAGTGCTGCAAAAGCAAGCACTGCCAGCCAACGGGTGGTCAGACAGTCCCTGAGCAATGGACCCCCTGGAACACCCCACACCCTCTCCCCTGGTTTTCTTGCAGAGTATGATATTCAGTGCTGTGGAATATCTCTGTTCAGGGCAGCTGTCCCAGTCATGCCCACCCCCACCCTCTTGCCCACCCCCAGCCCACTGGCTGGCTATCAAGAGCGAGGAGCAGAGAAAGCCTTGGGGCTGAGCAACAGCTAAAGCAGAGGTGTGTTAGCAATGCTGGCTTGGTCACAAATCCAAACACAGCACCGTATGGGATGATAGGAAGAAAATTAACTTGAGTGCAGCATGACCCAGTACAACCAGGTAAATCTTTCTTCTCTTCCTCAGGATGCTGCTCATGGACTGGCCTGTTTTGGGCTCACAGCCCAACAGGGATGATCTGAAAATCACCCAGGTCACTTGGATGGTGACCCAGTTAGTCAGGGACTAGCACAGATGGCCAGCAGAAAAGGCTGACAGAGCTGAGGCTTCTCTGGCCAGCAAGAGGAGGCTGACAGGCAACTGAACTGCAGCACACAGCTGCGGGATAGGGAATTAGCAAGACAGCACAGCCAAACAATTCTTGGCAGTAGTAGCTGGTAAATAATGGGCAGCAGCCACCAGCGATGGTAAGGGAAGCTCACGCTGGACATCAGGAAAACTCCTTCACAATGGTGGTGGAGCAGGAACCTGTGGAAGCTCCATCACAGGTGGTTTCCAAGACTGGACTTCATGTTGGCAACAGTGCACTTCAAATGGGAGACTTCACTAGATGATTTTCAGCAGTCCCTTCCAGCCAACATTTCTATTCTTTTAAGCACCTCAACCTTTTCCAAACAACCTTCCTCCACAGCCTTATCACAACTGCGGAGCTGGAAGTACTCAGCTAGCCGTCAAATGACTTTCCAGCACAGACCTGTGGAACAGCCATTCCGGCCACCGCAGCTGTGCTCTTTGTAGGAGATGAATTCAGGTTGGTTTAAAAAGCAATTGGGACCTTATCCTGTATTTTGTGTCCCCGTGCAACGGCCCAGCAATACAATACCTGGGATAAGTTCAGAGAGGCTGATGGGAATGACTGGTTGAGCTATGGCTGATGTGGCCTTGTCCCCATGACCCCAAAAGTGTCCCCATACTGATGGCTGCAGTAAATGGTGCAAATGCCTTCCTCAGACACCCCCAGGCCACAGGAGGCTCCCTCTCCCCAAACCTCCTTACAGAGATGGAGAGCAAAAGAATCAAGGACATAAAACCAGAACCAGAGCAGCCTTAAGCTTCCACCATTGCTCAGCAATGGCATAAGGTGTGGGGAGCACATTAATAGGCAGCAGCCATTATTTCACCAAGACTCTGACCCAGGGATATAATACTTTGCTTGTAGTCTACCTGGAGGAAATAAGACAACAAACCAGGAATTAAAGGCAAATATCTTAAATACAAGATCACTTGATAATATTGGTAAGGAACAATTTTTATTTTATTTCTTTTTTTAATCTGAAGTTAAATAATAGTTTAAGAGCAATCAGAACTTTCTGGTGATAAAATACAAAAAAACAGTCATTAATTTTTGCTGATTTGCCTTTATTAGTAAAAAGTACAAATTAAAAAAAAATTGTACTTTCGTGAAGAAATAAACCAGGCTTCAAAGGTTTTGCAGTGTGTTTGCTACTTCCTTCACCCAGCTGAGGCGACTGAGGGGAGGTGGCTCAGAGCAGCTCCCGCAGACCCAAGCTTCTTGCCGACCCGCATCATTATGGACCCCTTGGAGCAGAGGTAAGACAAAGAAAAGACAACGTATGGCTCCTCACCAGAGCCAAAAAAAAGCTGAAATACGACTCTGGTTGAATGTAGGTATTTCTTTCAAGCACATGTTTTACATCAGCAGAACTTCAGGAAACTTCACAGGTGAAAACACAGGGTGTTTCGCAAAGGCAGATTCCTGTGGCTGCCGC
Source organism: Jacana jacana (assembly GCA_013400555.1). Taxonomy (NCBI): domain Eukaryota; kingdom Metazoa; phylum Chordata; class Aves; order Charadriiformes; family Jacanidae; genus Jacana; species Jacana jacana. Next base: position 37,740 of record VZTM01027163.1, on the reverse strand, counting down.
TGCCCGGGCCACGCTTCTCCGCGCTCCTCTTCTGTCTGTAGCCACAGCCCTGCCTTGGGAAGGAGTGCCCGAGTCCCAGGAAGAGAGGAAACGCCAGGGAGGCACAAGAAAGAAAGTGGAAGCAAGAAGAGGTCTGGCGTTGAAGCCATTCTCCAGAACAAAGCAAGTCCCGAGTTCCGGATGCTGCTCCCGTACAAAGACTGTGTCTCAAGGGTGCTTATTACACACACAATATTATGGTATAATATAGGCATATATTACAGAGACTATAATGTACATCATACAGCATGTATTTTTGGTGTATTTTTAGAGGATAGAGCTTTTATTTATATTTTGCATTCGGTGGAATGCAAGACGCTGCTCCATGACAAACAAGCCGTGTGACAGGGGGAAGGAGTGCAGGAGAGAATTCAACAGAAATAACTCCACTTAGTGTTTGAGTGAGCGATGTAATGAAATCTGTTTGCTGTGCTAGCTGTCTCCAGATTGGGCTGTAATTACACCACAGAAGGAAGAAAGGTAGCTGAGTCTCAATCTAGATCATTTATGTAAACTCAGCCTTCTTGTCAACGGCGTTCTCAGATTGCACGCATGCAAACCACAGAAATCATCTCCTATGAACAAAACAGAGACGGTCTCAAATTGCAGGCTCCCCATACACCTCATTCGCTGCCTGTAATTGGACTTGAAAATTCAACACACTGAGGTTTCAAAACTTCTCCAGGATTTTCTGCATTTTATTCGGCGCTCCGAAAGCCGGTACTCACAGAAGAGCACTCCTCCTTCCCTTCTGCCAGAGGCCGACGTCTAGCCTTACAAATTAACATTTATTGGGCTTAAGCGAAGGCAAGTGTCACAAACTTAGGAAATTCTTTTGTGTAGGACCGTGTTGAAACAAACAGCGTGATCTGAGGGAAGGATATTCCCTCCCCCAGGGGAGGTGGAAAAAACCTCGTTCTTTGACCCAGAGCAACATGGTCTGTATGCACGGTATGGAACCCAGGCAGTCCCTTCCCTTAACAGAGCCAAATTAATATTTGATTAAATAGTTTAAAGCTCCTACTTACCATGCTTGACACATTTTCTCAGCAAGTTCTTCAAATAGGGAAAGCATTAGGCACAGGGCAATTTTACATTTGAATACATAAAACCAGTGTGAGGAGACATGACCGCATGCAGACAGAGAGGGGATTTTCCCCCACTGATTCCCCGAACTGCCCTTCCCCTCCATCAGCGGGAACGTTAATTCCCGGCTTCGGCAGCTGGCTCTCTCCGGGCAGGTTTGAGCAGGTTTCTTGTGACACCTGGATCTTCACACCCCTCCATTCACCCCTCCCTTCCACCCATCCATCCCTCCCCTCCATCCCTGGGGCAGGAAAACCACCGGCCTCCGCCCTGGCGCCGTCCCCGCCGGTGCCCAATCAATACCGACTTATTTCCTGTCCATTTGCTGAGGTCACGGAAACGGGACTCATTAATTATTTCTACCGGTGCAGCCTCAAGTGCGCTTCTTGGCATGACAAGTGAAAGCCGCCTGTGACCTTTTTTTTCCTTCCCTCTCCCAAATTTTGCTGGTCGTGGCGGCAACCGGTGTGTGTTCCTCCCTCAGGACCGGGGCCGGGGTTGGGGGGACGAGGTGACCAGCGGCATGGGGCACCCTCAGCGTCCCCGGCGGGTTGCTCCTGCTGGTGGAGGGGAGAGCGGCTGCTCCCGGGGCGGTGGGTCAGGGAAACCTGGTGACGGCGTAGACGATGTTGGCCAAGGCGGCCCGTGCCTCGGAGGGAGGGAAGCGCTCCAGGGCCGCCAGCGCTCGGTTCCCGTGGCAGCGGCAGAGGTCGATGGCAGAAGTCACACCTTTGCCGGCTTTGATGGCTTCCCGCAGCTGCCAGAAAACAGAGGTACAAGGGGGTGGGTTTTGGCAGGGCTGGTGTGCACAATTACCTCCGAGACCCCTGAGAGCACAGGGCTCCCACCGCCCCTTCCCGAGGGAGAGGTACGAACCGAAGCCATCGGACAAAGTTCTCCAAGTATTCTCTGATGCTCCATTTCGTCTACCCCCTACAACAGAACCGCAGGTCGTTTCAACTACACCACCCACCACTTCATCACCTGAAAGATGCTGCCTCTCCAAAGGGCACGTATAATTATCACAGAATCACAGAATATCAGGGATTGGAAGGGACCTTGAAAGATCATCTAGTCCAATCCCCCTGCCGGAGCAGGAACACCTAGAGCACATCACAGAGGAACATGTCCAGGTGAATTTTGAATGTCTCCAGAGGAGACTCCACAACCTCCCTGGGCATAAAAGAGGCTGTTGAAGTACCTGGGCACTTCATAGCCAGGCCATTGCCCGAGAGCTTTTGTGCAGAACTGGCAGACCAGCAGCTCGCTCGCTCTCTCCTTTTCCGCAGTCACAAACCTGGATTTTATGAACACTGATTCCACCCCCCTGTATCTGGAAGCAGGCACAGGATGACACACCTTGAACTCTCGTCTTTTGTAACACGGGTTTCTATTTATATACCACATGGTTACATTTTCCACAGTGGACGTTTTGCCAGTAAAGTGGGATGTGTTAAACTTTATTGTACGGAGCTATATCCATACACACTCCGACTTCTCAGTGGGGCCAGGGAATTGGACAACAGCTCAGAGACACCTCATAGGAGAAAGAAATATTTTCACAGAATAAGAAATATTTCATGGCAAGATTTGGCACCTAAAAACTTGGGCAAATGACAGGTTAAATTGCTATGAAATAATACGAATGCCTATGTCAAACAAAACATGCTATTTTTTCCCAGTACCTCAATTTAGCTGAAGCTCTAAACAGTAATCACATTTATTAAGGGCTTTTCAAAAATTACTATTTTTTCCTGGACAGCATCATGAGACTAATGAAACACTGTTATGTTTTTCTACCCTAAAACACAGGTGTCCCCAGACCAACTCCAGCCTGATGCCTCATGCCGGAGCCTGGGAACCCAGGCCAGGTGGATCTTTGGGATTTGATTATCCCAAATGTATGGCAGCATTTAATCATCTTTAATGTGTCCCACCTGGCTTTCATAGGTGGGTTACATCACTGTATCAGCTTTTTAAAAAAGGGCTTTTCTTGAGCACAGATTATCTACAGTGACTAATTATACAGTGGTTTATAAACTATGTTTTCCTCCTATATCAGCTCAATAGCCCAATTCATTTATAAATACATCACTATAACCTTACCTATCCACTTTAAATCATGTGATATTATCTAAGCTGTGACCAAATTGTAAAAGCCACCCATTTTTACGTACAGAATGAATGACATTTCTTATCTGAATACAAACCGAAGTGGATTCATTATCTGTATTTAAAGATGAAATTAGCTGAAAGCATATTACAGCACTTGAGCGTGCCAGTCCCAGTTCATAAAAATTTTATTCTCCACTTCAGCTGGAATCTTCCCGCACTGTGTGCTGGAAAGGAACTCGCCCCGAGGCATAAATGCATTGCATAGTTAATTCTACACGTCTCATAAGGGGTGGGAACGGGCCATACAACCACAGCTCCACGACAGGCGGCGATCGGGGAGCTGCCGAGCGCCAGCAGCCGCAGGAGGCACAACTTGGGGAGATGGCAGAACCCCCGCACCTTGAAGCAAACTCTGCTGATTCGCTAAAGCTCATTAAAAACCTTTAGCATACCCGGTAATGCTCATGCAAGTATATGCTGAGATGTAAACGGGACAGAAAATAGCTCTTAAGTAGTCTTCAAACTGGTCAGAGATGAGAGGAGCTTAGCTTAAGCATCTATGATTGCAGATACGTACAATGACTTACTCCTAACACCAAAATCGGGGAAGGGGGAGAATTCTAATGCAGGGACACAATCCATTTACACGCTTGTCTTGTGTAAGCCCTTAGACACACGTAGTGCCTTGAAGCCAAAACAATTGCAAAGCTCGTGTCAAACCATGTGCAGAGGAGTCACTACACAAAAATCGGACTAATCCTGCTGCTGCAAGTTTCCAGGCAAAACCTCAAGGAACCTCAAGATGAAAATATGGGTAGCTCCTTCCCCAGCTTTTCAGTTAGAGCTCAGGCTACGTAATGAACCATTTATAGGCCTTAAAAACTTACCTGCTTTATATTCCATCTGTGGAATCAGCCGACCAGTTCAAATTAAGCATACGCTGAGGCAAAGCAGTTTGGATTAGCCAGACCACATGCTACCTCTGTCTCAGCTGGGGTTGTAAAAGGGGAGGGGGGCAAGGGAGAGTACACATTGGGCTTCTCGTAGTGGGATAATTATTAAAGAAATACAGGCTATAGCCCCGCAGGAAGCCAGGCTTTGGTAGTGGTGCTGTATGCAAAACCCCCTAATTTAAGCCTTTAGCTGTACCGCCAGTTGAACCACGCAGTTACGCTCTCTCGCTCGCTATCAATTTGTGAGCTTCACTGATTTTTTGTGATGAACTTCACAAACTAAGTACATTAAAAAAAAATAATAATCCACGTACCCAGTTTAGATACACCATGTTTTTAAATTTCATTTGGATAGCAGCTGCTAATTTTTGAGGCAAATAGAGAAAAGCAAAATGAACTGCTTTCCTTTGTTACTTTATAAACTTTAACTGTGCTCCCTTATTAATTTTGTCTAGATAAAGGAATCTGCTCTTTTAGTCTCTACTTATATGGCATTGTTTTGTGCAAACATATTTCCACTTGTAGGAACAATTTGATCCATCGTTAAAACCCAGCGTTCTTCAGAGTGGCATTCAATAATTAAAACCAAATACCAGTCAAAACACAGGCTGCTTCAACACACTTTTCTCCAGTTGAACTGCTAAATATGCTGTAATACCGCACTTTAACGTCTAAGCTTTTGTTCAGACCAATGGTGCTACAGCCCTGCTTCGCTCTGAAGGTGCCAAGAATCTGAAGAATCACTGGCTGGGTTTGGGTTATTTAGATTCAGCTGAACAGTTAAGACTCAGGTGGGTAGTGATGTCCCCACAACACACCAACACTGTTTTCCTTCAGCACCTTCGCTCTTCCTCAACGTGTTCAGATATCGACCAGGCTTTGCCTGATACACATGAAGCTCAGAACCACAAAGTTTTATGTCTGAAGGTTGCTTTATGAACCTAAGAGAAAGCAACAAAATTATCATTATCTTCACAGTGTGGGGAAAAAAAACCCCAAAAAAAGATGCCTGGCTGAGCACTGAGAACAGAGCACATCAAGAGCATGAGCTCCTCAACTCCTCCTCTTTATGCCTTTCCATGCCTGTCCCAATGAACTTAGCAAGGCCCACTAGCTTTTAAATCTAAACAATGGTAGTTCAGTGATGTCTTTTTACCAAAAAGTATGACTTTTTAATATCCCATTAATGCAAATATTGATTGTTTATTGTCATCTTAGCATACACAAGCAATTACCTTGATAATATAAAAGATTAACTTGATAACATCAAAGATGCAATAGTAGTTTGCAATAGTAGATTCTCCCCTCAAAGAAGCCATNACATCAAAGATGCAATAGTAGTTTGCTTTAATGAAACAGAAGTTGTGCTGGATTCTCCCCTCAAAGAAGCCACGGAAAATACCCACTGACTGAAAACAAATCCGTGACTGATTATTGGTACTGCATGTACGCTTTGGATAATTCAGACATGCTTAATTCCAGCTTCTTCTGAAAGGTTTTGGCTGCTTTTGTGATATTGCTAACACAGCTAAAAAAACCCTACACTCATTAAATCACCCACTATTCCGTTTGGTTTTTGGTTTGGTTTTTTGGTGGTTTTTTTCAATGGATGCAACAAAAGGAACTAATGGCAGTGGCTGCTCCAAAACAAAGGAGACAAATTTTCATGGAAAACCACCAGAGGTCACAAGCATCTACAAACAACAAATCTCTGTTTTTAACTCTTCGCTGCTCTTCAGGAACGGGAGAGTGAACAGTCCACGTCCCCTAGTCCCACGACACACCTCAGGATGAGTCTCTGGCATTTGAGGCATTTGTGGGACCGCTGTCCTTCACACCACAGGACTGGAGACAGCGCTGCAGCAGGAGGAACGCAGTAAGGGTGGTGGGTCAGTGGTGAGCTGGGGAAGGGGAGCCACACGACTCCAGCTTAATGCACTGGATGGCACTGTGTTACTGTTATTTATTAGCTGCATGAGTGGTAGCAGGAGGCTACCACTGAGAAACTTCCATGTTTCTGGATTTGGCCTTTACAATTTTTCTTCTCTCTTTCCCACCACCTGGGAAGTCAAGATGTTAGTGCCACGCAGCGTACGAATGGCTGGATCTACCACGTCTTGACTTAGCTGGGGTTGTTCAGCCTGGAGGAGGCTGAGGGGACACCTTCTTGCTCTCTACAGCTCCCTGAAAGGAGGCTGTAGCCAGGGGCAGGGCTCAGTCTCTTCTCCCAAGTCACAGGCGATAGGACAAGAGGAAAGGGCCTCAAGTTGTGCCAGGGGAGGTTCAGATTGGATATCAGGAACAATTTTTACACTGAAAGGGTTATTAAGACTTGGAATGGACTGCCCAGGGAAGTGGTTGAGGCACCATCCCTGGAGGTATTTAAAAGATGGGTTTACGGTGCTCAGTGATGTGGTTTAGTGATGGGTTCTTGTTTTTTACCAGAGTTAGGTTGATGGTTGGACTAGATGATCTCAAAGGTCCCTTCCAGCCTAGACAATTCTGTAGTTCTACGCTACTGCCAGTACTGCCCCAAACCTGCTCCCTGCATTACCGTCATGCACAGTGTTTCAGACACAACCCGACAGAGCGTGTCACAGCACACCATGCTGGCCTAGCATATTTCCCATGCCATTTTGGGTGAAAGGCCTCTATAACAGACAGCAGAGCAAATGGACAGGGCAACAGTAAAAAAACCCAACCAACCAACCAAAAAAAACCAAACCCCAGACAGTTTTGCTACATCCTCTTTGACTTGACTAAATTTATCTTTTCTGAATACTTCATTTAGAAGAACAACAAATCCTTGCAGTAGCACTGGCTGCAAAATACAAGATTTATTTCTTTATTTAGCCCCATCTTGTAATTTTTCTAGAGCTTTGGCAAGAAAACAAGAATTATTCCTAGCTCTTGTTACTAGTTGTGCCTTTGTTACACTCATTTAACTAGTCTGTATAATGCCAAGCAACATTAAGGCCTTGACTTCAGTGGAGAGTTTTTAACCAGCATTACAAAATCATAACAATTAAATAGAGAATCCCAATTTGTTGGTTTAGAATTGCACAGCTTATCTTGCATGAAAAGTAGACCTAAAATGAATAACAGCTTTTAAAAAGGCTGGTATTTTTCCCAAAATCCCACATAGAAATGAAGGTGACAGGAAAGTTGTTGTCTCTTTCAGTGACACACATGGATTTCGTCCCTGCCATATATTGGCACTTTCTCTTTTGTTATCTGAGAAACACCACTAAAACAGAGCTGAAACCTCTTTTTCATCTCTGGAAGAGACTTTCAAACACCACAATGATGGATCAATAATTTGTCTGGGTGCAGTGTGATGGTGTAGAAAAAAAAAGAAAAGGGTGAAACATTCAGATACTAATGTGAGAAAATACATTCAGAAACACAGACCTTAAAATAAGCCTTTTGTGATATCAAAGTCCTTCAGATAAAAAGATTGAGAAAAGCTGGGAGAAAAAAATACTAAAAAATTTTGAAGACCATAGTGACCTTATTGACATGGCACTCTCAGACCTAATTAAATTACTAGACAGTTTTTCACTTCTATATTTATTCTAAATTTACTAGTGCCATCTTGTAATTATTTTTTTTCAGTGAAAATCCTCACAGATAGCATTTTAACTTAACATGCATCAAAAGAACAATTCAAAATTCTTGAGCAGTCTCAAAACTGAAATAAAGACCTCTGCCTTTTAAGGAGGCATGTTAAATGGGTAGATGTCAATTTGTTCAATTTACCTTCATGTAATAACTTAATTAAAAGCCACAGGTAAAATATTCTTAAGCAGGCTAAACAACTAACAACTTTTGTATACAAGTATTTATGAATTCAACTAAAGTAACAACATTTTTGTCTCAATTAAGTGGCACCCAAGTTCATAATAAAAAATTAAGAGAACAAAAATCATAAAAATATTCAGATGTTCTACAGCTAGTTTTGGTGACCATCGTTTTTACAAAACTGAAGAGGAGATGTTTCAGAGACTCAGTGAAGAGCGAGCCCCCAGATTTTATGAGGAATGTCTAAGTAATTCTAGTAACTGAACAGAGAGATGAGAGGGGACCTTGGTGCTGGGAAGAAAAGATTGAGCAAATGTGCAAAACCCAGACTCCAGTGGTGTAGAAATAAAGTCTGCTCAGCAAAGGACAAAACCTGAAATTACTGCACAACATACCCATACCCTCTAATAGGCTGTGTGCAGGAACTGGCCAAGCTACTGTGACCAGATGAGCTACAGGTTACTGGCTTCATTTAGCAAGGACGTAACTAACGACTACTTTTATTTTAAATGAAGAAGGGAACATGACATCACAGTTTTGAGACCAACTTCTACAAAAACCCAAAGATTATTATAGTTTGAGCTCACAAAAACCATGGAGAATGTTTCACTATCATTACTAAAGCTCGTAGTATCTGTGCTTATGTAAGAGATGACTACTTGGAGCTGGTAAAATGACATGCTTCCTGGCTGAAGTCAATTGCACAAAATGCAACACTTCAAGAGCTTCTCCCCTTCCTTTCCTTATTCAAGCGTCCAAGTTGGTGAGGCATGCTAAGTTTGTCAATTTAATCAGAAGAATCCAAAACATAAAATAATTTAAGTCAAAGTACAGAATACACTGATAATATTTAATTCATTTAAGCAATTTTGGGTTTTTTTCTTTTTTCCTTTTTTTTTTTTTTTTTTTTTTTAAATTATGGAAATTATATTGGGTAGCTCAAAATTGTAACAATTAAAACAATTGTAACAATTAAAAAGAGAAAATCAATTCCAGACTTACAAAAGCAAGCAGCCTAACTTAAACATTCACAGAAGTGTCTCATAGTCAGACATATTTGAAGAAGAGAATGAGTTTGGTCAGTGGTGACTTAGAAAGGCACAGCTGTATCAGTTTCTTCTAGTGTAGAAAAAACCCAAAGCACAATGATTCTAAATAGCAAGCTAAGGTGGGCATTTTTTAAGGATAGAGAGCTTTTTAAAAATAATCCAAATTACAAATTTTCTTAATATAGCATAATTATAAAAAAGCTTGACCTGTATCTGTGTGTTAGTCTTTTGTACTAGCAGCAATCAGTTATAGCTGTAAAACTCCTCAGGCTCCAGTTCAAGAAGCAATTCTCAATCACGTGTGTGGCTTAATATTCTATATATTTTATTTTATATATTGAGTGTTTCCAGTGGGAAACACTGACACTGGAGATAACTGGTGCCTCATGATCTATTTAAGATTCAAAACAAGTCAGGCATGTGCTCAGTGAGCAAGCAGGGGACACCACTTCATCTTTTTTCTCCAACACAAGAAAGCTGTGCCCCAGTATTTAATGGGGGAACCTTCTCAAACATCTCCTGCAGCTCTCTAAGAGATTTACAGTGTCCCACTTACTTTCAGTAGATAAACTAGTAGTTCAGCTCTGCCTTTGCTATAGAGCAGTCCCAGTATCAAATGCAGTGGTGACTTAGTTAAAAGCTGTAACAGGGACTGGAAGAAACACATATTACTGTTAAATGGGGGTGTGTGCCTATTTTTTTAATAGGTGGCATGGCATTAAGGTGAGATTAAAAATATAACAGCATTCTCTATCCATATAGAGAGACCACCAACAGAAGCTAAGCTGCAAATGACCATGGAAAAAAAAGACAGCAAAAGCCATAAGAAGTCTGGTTTCAAAACCAAGTTTGTGTAAGTAAATGGCATAAATAATGGCAAAAATTATTATTGAATAGCTACATTTGATACTTACAGTAGCTGAATATTACTGGCTTTTTAACATCAAGAAATTGCACAATTTATAACTTAACTTTAATAAGGAAGTTTCTCTCAACTGTCAAGAATATCCTTAAAAACATTACAAGAAAACATTAGAAGCAATAAGCAGATTTAAATGTAATTTACCAACCTTCTTGTAGTCCGTTATATTTCCTTTTCCTTGTGCCTTAAAGAGAAAGAGAGGTTTTATATAAGACATTACAAACTGCAAATTAGAGTTGCAAGAATAGAGAGTGCAATCAAAAGAGCTACTACTTTAAACATAAACAACTTTCTTTAGGAATCTGATATGGAAAAATCTAAAATCCAACCAAATGTGTTACCAGCTTATACATCATGGTTCTGGTTTGGTTCAGGTAAGAGCTGCAGATACTCAATGTATTTTTAGGTTGGTGGGGTTTTTTATGATTTGTAGTTAAACATTTGTTGAATCCAAAATGATTGTGTCTTAAGAAATCTTGCTGTTGTATTAATTAATCTCTCCATGAGATTCTGAAATAAACTAGACTTCATATCAGCAATAACAGGACCCAATTTCTTAAAAAGAGAACTCTGCCTGTACCTACAGTGATTTGCACGCAGTTAATAGTCTGGAGCTCTCAGAAGCATGTGTCAGGACCATGCCAGCGCTACTAGACCTAGGCTAGATATGCTAAAGGTGCTTTTGGGTTAGATACGAATCAAAGGACACAGCGTCACCCTTTACTTAAGCAGCAGATACAACCTATGACTCCTAGCACATTCAGACAGAAGTATGAAGACATTTTAAATTTCTTTTTGCCCAGATGTACAACAGACCAAATTCCTCCGTTTTGTTACAGGGTGATACAGAAAAGAAGGTACCTGTGTCTTTCTCACCCGGCAGCAGTGCTCTGACAAGACCCAGGGCCTTCAAGCTGAACCAAACTGAAGCTCTTTCCTCAGGTCAAATCTAACTGTATCGTTATCACCTCGTCCAAATCTAGCTCTTCTCCTCTCAGATACATTGAGAAAACAAAATCTCCACTGTTTCTTTCCCTCTAGCCTCTGTAAGGGAAGAGCACACACCTCGGTTCTTCTGTAGCGTGTCTCCTGTTAGAATGTAGAGTAGGACCACTACATCTCTGCATCCTCTGAGGGGACTTCAGAGAGCAGCCAAGAAGAGCAGCCCAACTGGCATAAGGAGAAGAGCTGAGGCTTGCACTGAAGAGGAATGAACACTACATGGCAAGCATATCCTTGAAAAGATGTTGCCAAGATGACACAGATTTGGAGAATAAACTAGTTTTTGTATGGGAAGAAAAATTAAACAGAAGAAAGAGAGACTAAGCAAGCAGAATAGGAAAGAGTAGATAACAAAACTGATTCCACTGAAGGAGAATGGGGACTGATGCACAAAACCACTATACTACTCTCTTTAAACTTCTTAAGAGTCAGCCTTTCTGGAATGCATATTAAGAAAACAGCCTGATAGCATGTGGGAGCAGCATAACCACTGCCAATAACTGCTTCCTTATTTGTGTATTCCCGTCTCTTTGGTTTGCCAACTTTTATGCATACCAGTTAGATCTTACGGCTTCTTCAAGATAAATCTAGCAGTTACATTGTGGATCAGAACCTACCAGAAATATGCTCACTAACAAACGGTTGCCTGTATGCAGATTCACACTGCAGTGGAGAATTTGCCAACGTGTTTGAGGAAGATGCTTTTTAGTCTCAGCAATAGCAGCAGAGGTGTGCTCAGCCTGCCTCCTCCTGCATCGAAACAGCAAGAATGCTTTTCCACGCTCTGTTCCTCTTGAGCATTCAAGTCAATGGCAGTTGTGCTTCTCCAAGCAGCAACTTTATCTCATCTGTTTCCTAAGCCTTCTTTACTACAACTGCACCTTTGCTTTTTTCCTTTTCTTTCTCCCTTTTCTTTTTATCCTTGCAGCAGTTTGCCTCTGACTGTTACAGACCCTGATCCCAGACACACAGATTTTTTTTTTTTCCTTTTCCATCAGGCTTCTGCATCTGGTTTAGTTTCCCCAGAGCTTTTAATCCTGATTTACAAAAGGTATGCACTCTTGTCAAGCTTAGATAACTTTCTAGGTCTCACTGCTTGGGGCTGGGGAGCCCAGGTTCCTGATGTGGGGTCTCTGGGCCCTCACAGAAAAGCACCTGCTTGGCTGCATATTAGAGACATTAATGGCCAGCTCAGCTCAACCCAGCCTTCCTCCTGAACATCAGAGACTGTGATGTGCCAGCAGCAAGGGACAATTACACCATGACATTCTTTATTTATAAATGAGGTTGTGTGATATCAACACACCTTGCTGGTAAGAAGGATCCCTGAATCCCCCACAAAATTATTCAAAATGCAACTGATAAGCAGACCACAAGTGGAAGGTTTAAGGCAATGATTTTTGGTGCAGGTTTCCAGGATGTTTTCCAAGGCTTACTTTTCTTTCTCAGATGAGGTGGTGTCTTTAACTTGTCTTAAAACCTATATTTGAGAAATGCTTGATAAAGCATTTGATAAGTGCTTTTCTTCCAGCCCTGCTTCTTCTGAGAAGGCTCAGAAAGATATGGTGAAAGGTGCATGGAATTCTCTGGCCTAGATGAGATGGTTCCAGTTTCTGATTTAGTCCTTTTTAAAACTACAGATGCTATGAGCTAAAACAGACTCTAGACCTGTTCTTGAGGGATTCCACTTAATTTCTTCACTCAGACTTTGATCTTTTGTGCCTCACTGCTTAGATGTTGGATAACTGAAGCTAGAGAATTTTTGCTTTTATCTAGTGAGAGGTATCCATAAGTCACAAAGCGTGACCAACTCTTCTGTCTTTTGACCCCTAAGAAATCCTCCATCCTATAATCCTGGATTATCTGCTAAATTTTAAGAATACAGGGCTTTCCAAAAGCTCAGTGGGACTGCATTCAGCAATCATTACAACACTTTGTCTGAAGAAGAACATTCAAGGATTTTTTTTGTCTGTTCTGTCTACCACAGTGTTTCCTAGGAACCATTTAAGATTGAATGGTTTATTTTATTTTATTTTTTTTTTAACATTTTAGGACTCTACTCCAGCCTATGCTGCTTTTAAAATAGACACTTGACCAAACAGTTAATTGGACATTCTAGTTTTAAATGCACAAAGGTGGAAGGTGTTGGTGGTGATGTCAGTGAGAACAGGGGAAATCTGAGTCTTTATGGATTACTCTTTCATGTGTGTGTGTGTATGTATATCCCCACGTATACACACATATACCTACATGTTTTTTCCTCCTGTTACAAGGCTTCCCTCTATACACATCCCAAGTCCTTTTTAAGGCAGTCTCTAAATTTCATCAAATCAGAACCTAATCTTCTCAAAACACATTTGTTTACCACTGATGCACCTGGATATCTAATGCATTTTGCTCTTTTCAAATGAAGAGACAAGGGGGCTTTTAAAAGGTCTTCAGCTCAGCAGCAGAAAGGTGCACATGGCTGCCCCCATTAAAGGGCTACCTTGGGAACAGCAACTGTATCCAGACCTCTGACAAGAGAACTCTGGTGAGACAATCACTCAAGTTTTGGGCACTTCACAGCAGTTCAGGCATCCTTCGTAACTTCTCTGAAGACCTCCATGCTTTCATTGAAGATAGGAATGGCAGGCACTGAGTCCCAGTCACATGCTTTCTGAGCAGTGTATCACTCTGGAGGCTACCAGGTGCAATGGGGCTCTCTACCTCCACTTTCTTGAACTTCAAGACCTTCCTGCAGGAGGAGGAAGCTGCCAAGAGGAGGCGCTGCCTTTAATCCATCACATGAAGCAAACAGTGAAAGTAGAAAGTCAAATTATTCAGCAGTAACTACAGGTCCATATTATGATTTCCATATGCCTAGTCATAACTCGGCTACTAAGAAAACCTCTACCTGCCAGGGAGTGAGTGCACCGTGTGTGCTTTGCCTATTTAAACCCTACAAATGACATTGCACAAGAGGGTGGCTTATGAGCATCTTCTTAATAGTACTGCCAACCTGAGAAAGCCTCTGGTTTAAAGTACTTGGCCTATCTTGAATGTCACATAGCGAACCTGACTATGGATGACATCTCAAAGAGCTTGTAGTTAATGAAAGGCAATTTTCCTTTCTAAATCAACACAAGCCAAGAAAGGCTCCTGGAGTAGGGTTCCACTTTGTATTTAGCTAAAGTAGTAGGTAGTAGATACTTTTTCATAGTGAATACTGCTCCCACCCTCTCATTATCTTTTTCCTTCCTTCCCCCCCGACCCTCCCTTCAGTGAGAACTGCTTCATTGTTCTGACAATGCCCATTTTTGGTTTGGGAGTCAGTAAGCAGACAGACAGCACTCCTGGAGTCCTGCAATCTCCTCTGGATTCTGCAGATGGGAAACCGTTTCAAAGCTTTTATAAACTGTGCTGTGGTAATACTATTATTCTCCAACTGCAATCATCCAAGTCCATTTATATTCAACTCACATATGAGCCTTGTGTTGAGATTATAGAATTCCAAAGTTCCTTGTCACGCGTTATTAACTACCAACCCCTAATTTCAAAATGACAAAAGGTTTGCTTCACTTCAAGATCCCTCAACTCCACACCACCATCAGATTCTGCATATGCTTCCCAAAATTGCACTGCTGAAGCCGCTATGCCTCTTGCTTGAGGTATGTGAAGGCAGGCTGCAACCTGGCCATCGCCAATGCACACCTAGGCAGAGGCTCAGACTCCACGTCCTCGGCCCAAGAGTCCTGCTTTCAAACCAGCAAGGAAAGGAGCCATCAGCAAAGCACATCTTCAGTGAATACACTTGCACAGGGCTAGCTTCTTGTTGAAGGCAGCAGCCTTTCTACTTAAGAATCTGTGTAACAACAGCAGGGATTTCCAAATGGTTCTCATCACAGCTGTTTAGACAGGCAAAACATGTCCAACTGGACCTCAACAGAAAGCTTAATTTTGGCCAGTTTTGGTGTTTCTTCCCCTCTGTCTTGTACTAGACAGTTAGGTCTACAGACCTACCTACAGGCCTGACGGGGGCCTACCAGAAGGCTGGGGAGGGTCTGTTTACAAAGGCCGGCAGTGACAGGACGAGGGGCAATGGCTTAAAATTCGAGAAGAGCAGATTTAGACTGGATAACAGGAATAGGTTCTTTACCATGAGGGTGGTGGACCACTGAAACAGGTTGCCCAGGGAGGTGCCCCTTCCCTGGAGATATTCAAAGTGAGGGTGGACGAGGCCTGGGGCAACCTGGTCTAGTTGGGGGTGTCCCTGCTGACTGGGGGGAGGTTGGACTAGATGACCCTAGAGGTCCCTTCTGTCCTGGAACATTCTACAATTCGGTGATTTGTGTTTCACCACCTATTACACCTATAACAGCTATTCATGGATCTGAACCCTGCTGTGCTACATTTTAAGCAGAACAGACCTACACCACACACCTATCATATTCTTACTGCCCCCTCATCTGTTAAACACAGATGAATGAAGAGAACTGAGAATATGGACATCAACCAGGTAGATCTCACAAATATTTTCTAGTGGTCGGGAAGTCAAGTTCCCCAGATCTTTCGCCCCATCCAAAATGACTGTTCCCAAAGCCAAGTTGGCTGGAGGAAATGTGTGTCTACCTTTCAGCCACTGTAACACAAAGTTCTCTGCTTTAAGCTGCCAGTGACAGTAGCTTTAAGCTAAGACATTGGACTGCACAAATTCCCACAGAGAACAGACAGGCTTCACACAAGCAAATCCGCTCATTAACACTGCCACACATGAGTCTGTCAGAGCTCGACTGTCAGGTCCCTAGATTTGCCACTCTTGAAAGCCCAAGAAAGTATTGGATAGCAGAGGTAACCTCTATATTGTCTTGTCCAATGTTAGCATCCCTTTGCAGATTGAAAGTATAGACTGGAAGAGAGTTATAAATGGCAGAAGTATAAGACTCTGAACAATGCTTTAATTTACCTCTCTGATCTGTTTAATCCATGCCTCCCTTCCAAGGAATTCCTGATGCAGGACTGCAGGAGCAGAATTCAAACTGAAGGCCATGGAGTCACTAGAACTTTCTTTAACAAATGGCTGAAGGTCCGAATGTAGCTGAAAGAGAAGAACATCTTTCTTCACTTCCCAGGAACAGTCTATACATATCCATTCACTCACCAAATCAAGGTCCATATCCTGATTCTATACCTACTTTGCCACTTTCTGCTTTGACCCTTGTATTCTGGTTGCACTTTTTCAAATTTGGGGGAAGGAGAGGAAGAGGGGGAAGCACTGCAGAGGCAGAAATTTGTAGTAAAGAGAAGCAGCTAGAGAATCTGCAAAGAAATGCATAAAGGACAGCTTGCAGAACTGGGCAAGTGATGGAACACAACCAGGCAGGCAATTTTTGAGTGGTGGGAAGCAGAAAAAAGTATAAAGGGAAAAACTATCTAGTATTTGCTGAGAAGAATATCAGTTTTTAATCTGTGAAGGGTAATACATTCTACTCTTCAGTACCTGAGAACGCTGATTCAATATGACCCTCTTTGTGACAAAGGAAACATTACACAGCTAGGAGCTTTCAAGGAAAATTACGCAATCCTTTCTACACAACTATATGTCAATGATGGATGTATTAATGCATACACAAAATATTAAGACTATAGTCTGCAGTAGAAGCAATTTACTGGTGAAGCTATACCTAATAATAGCATACAGTGGCATTTCTATGGCAGTAAAGCTGTGCTTTATAAAACCACTTCCTCCTCCTGGAGGAACTAGAAACTCTTTAAACCAACACAGCTGAAGCAGATGAGAGGTCTGTCTGCCAGTCTCAAGCTATGTCTATCCTTGCAAGCAATGCAATACAGTAGGAGCAGACCTTTAGGGCAAAACCAGAGTGCCAAGGACCTGAGTTCCACACTGTGTTTTTCTTTGGACTAACTCTAGCTGTGGACTTAAAGTCTTCTAATGGAGATCAGAGGCCTTCTCTGGGAAATCCTTCTGCTGCAGAAGTGCAGGTTGCTTCAGTCTGCATCTGGTGACCTCCCTCCTCATACCCCAACCATCTCCTCTGGAAGTTACCTCCACTGCAGATTATTTAGCAGGGAATGTATGAAGGTCCTTAAGCCACCACAGCTCATGCCTCAACCTCATGTGCAGCTGCAGGCAGCTGAGCCTCTCAGTACAAACCTCTGCATGGTGGCAGCTGTGACCCAACCCATGTTTTCTTCTGCAACTCCTGCTCCTGGGACAGTGGCTTCAAGAAGAGGGCAGGAGCACAGCTAATGTTTTAAGCTGCTACAGAAAGATGCACCAGAGGAACATTAAAAGAGCCTTGAATGAAATAAGCTAGTTGCCAGAATTGTGATTTCTCCAGGTCATAAGCACTGCTCGTACCAGCAGTTTCTGCAAACATCTTCACACAGGGCAGCAGCCAAATCTCTCAACACCACTGACCTGCTGACAAAAGCCTACAGCATAGTGGCAGTACGTGACAGAGCTCAAGGGGAACACATCTTACCAGCCACTCTGTTTTTAAGATCCCAGAATGAAAGGAAAAGGTGTACCTTATGACTCATAGACATGTGCTTTCCGTACTGAAATGCCATGTCCTGGATCTCAGCGCTGTGCTTTGCTAGCTCCATCGCAGCCTGGCAGCTCTTTGCCAGCAAGGCACTATGTGACAGGAAAACCTGCTCCTTCCACGTAGATATGCCGATATCATCTGTAAGACAGTCCTCCTGAAAATGAAACAAAGGCTAACATGAAAACACTGAAATTGCAGCTGTGTCAGCTTGCTGACATGCAGTGGCGATAACATGGCGAGTAACAGTTCTTTGAGCACCGCAGTGCCAAATAAAGAAGGGCATTCTTTTGGGGATAAGTAGAGAAAAGTATCAGAATAAATACACTGGCAGCTTCAAACAACATTTTCATTTTCTGATCAAAAAGAACAATGCAAAATATGCAGAGCTGTCAACAGATTCAATGGAGATCTTTTTCTTAATGACCATATCGTTACTCTGAACATTAACAGCTGACTATATTCCTCATGAGGGACTGCGGATATAATAAAGAAAAAAAAAGACAATTCCACCCCTCACCCCCCTTCCAGAAAAAAAGTGCATCTGTACTTCATCCCCCTGCCATTTACCAAGATCCCAACAATTCCAAACAAACTCAAGAAGTCCCTGCAATTTCTTCTTTGCAGTCAAGAAAAAGATAACTATGAAAGATATTCAAAATCCCTATTGAGCTGCACTGGAGAAACGAAGGGCTGTGACGGAGGATTTGTACCTCTTCCACCCTCATACTAAAGAGGAGGAATGATTGAAAGCATTAAAAAATTAATAAATAACACTGTAATTTAGAAACGTCAATATTAACATTCCCAGGGGTCTGAGAGAGATCGCAGTGTTGCCTGTAGTGAACTTTATCACCTTGACTGTAAGGTCACAGATGCTCAACGTTCTCAAAATCCTCTGTACCCAAAATATTAGTTTGGATTACTTTCCACAAAGTGTTTTAATTAACATACATCCAACCCTTTCCCGCCAGCCCCACACTGAACTGCAGCTCCTTTGGTTCACAAGCTGTCAATATGCCACTATTTTACTAACTGGTCTTCAAAGCTACGGAACATTTCTCACATACATGTATTACTGGCATGCCTTAAGGTAATCTCTGAAGAGGAAAAAGAAACCAAAAAACCCAGAAAACACCACAGTTGTTTTTGCTTAGAAAAAAACAAAACCAGTAATTAGAAGCTACAGAAAAAAAAATCAAGCATATAAATCTTAAAAACTTTGTAATTCCTTAGTTTAGCCAAATCTGTAGTATACATTAAATCAAAAGGTGTTCTGTCTTTATTTATTCAAAATATAAAACCCCCTCTTATATAACAAACCTTTTCCCTCAAAGTGACGTCAATTAAATTACTTAGAAACGAGCAAGAAGTAATTCTGTGTGACCCTATAGTTTGCTAGCAAGGTATTATCTGTCATGAAATCGGTAACAAATGAAATAGAATCCATCCGTTCAGCTCTAATTTTCCTCCCTTATGGGTATCACCCAGAAGTGCTGCGTTACAAGGGAGAGGATAATTTGAGACTAATGGAAAAAGTAGGAGAATTCTGCAATGCCAAGTAACACAGAGCTGTATCAAAATGCCTTTGCTTTCAGACATACTATTAACTTATACAAGGAATGTGAAGAACAGAGAACCCACATGTTTGCCATTATGCATATGATAACTTACAAAGTCAAGTCTAAACTTTCCTTGTGTTTTATTTTACTGTAGTATTTTTGTTTTAATATCTTAACTCAGCCCAGAGCATGTGCAAATTCCCACGACTGGCAAAATGTCAAAATGAGCATTTAATTCAAGTAGTTTCCTATATATCAAGTCTTTTTTTTTTTTTCTTCCTCTCCACTCAGATATAGATCAATTTATTTTAAATTTAAAATCAGGAGCTCTTGGAAGACACAACACAATCTTTTCCTTAACAACCAATCTGCTCAGCGAAAAACAGTATTTACTAAAATTTGCTGGATGATACTGAAAATCGGCAGTGGTTTTTATAATTATTTGTTTTAAAGCCAACTGAGACAAAAATACTCTAGAAAGGTACCCTGAAACAAACTATGAAGTTAAAAACATCTTTCAGAAGGCCTGTAAGTTGAAAATGCTTGCTTGCTGGAGCCTTTGAGCAGCGATGGAAATGCAGACATTATCAGATATTAACTGCAGGAACTGAAGAAGCTGAAACGATCAATACAACTCAACATATACACGGGAGTTGATTTGTTACAAAAATATACATTCTCCTTATACAAGTTTGAATTTCATCACAGGACTGAAAACAGCGGCACAACACATTTCTGTCCACTACATGAACAGCATGCAGGAGCTTCAAGCATCTAAAATTTACATTTAACTTCAAAAAAAACCCCAAAAAGACAGAAGTTTGAGACATATTTGGGGTTATGATATTGAATTCTTCAAAATACAGGTATGGTGACTCTCTGGGTTATGGAAAGAAGCCAGGTGTAAAAAGGTGCTGCTCCCATATGGATGTGCTTTAGCATATGAGCTTGAAAGTCAAGACATAGCTGATGTTAATCATGGAACATCATATGACCACAGACCCCTTAAATCTTCTGATGCTTAAGATAGCAGAGGCAGACACAAAGAGGCAGACACAAAGAGGCAGACACATAGTTTTCTTCAGCAAACTATTCCAACAATCCTTTCCCGCCAGGAAAAGGAGGTGATTGTCCCCCTGTACTCAGCACTGGGAAGGCCACACCTNGATGTGGTGTTGAGGGATATGGTGCAGGGGAGAACTTGTAGAGTAGGGCTGATGGTTGGACTTGATGATCCCAAGGATCTCTTCCAACCTAAATGATTCTATGATTCTAATCCAAAAGCCATTTTTTCCCAAGCTTAACTCTTGTGTTATATATGAACTGTCCACCGACCACACTGGACGCTTACAAAAAGGGTAAGTATGGCAAGATCTAAACACTATTGTAAAACAAGATGAATAATGAAGCTAGTTCTAGATTGCAAAGTCTGAAATCTGACCTCATGATAGCATTTACAATTTTTAGAGAAATCTTCACTTTTTTGCAAGCTTTGTTTTGCTTTGTCAGCAGTGGATATTTCAAAGGACGAATATAAAAGTGGGCATTAGTTGGCCAAGAAGACTCCTAGAAGCTCTTCATATAAAAGTCTTTTTAAACTCAAATTAATTCTAGCTGTAATTGACAGTGCTCAGGCACTTGATTAACTAATGCCTATGGAGTGACTTCATTCACACGTTCCATCACCAAGAAATGGGTCTAAACAACACCCAACCCTGATACTGTCTGAACAGCAGAAGCTGGATGAAGAGTGCTGAACCCCTCATCATCCCTGGAAGAAACCAGTCAACTCTAGATACAGTTTAGATAATGTCAGTATGGGAGTACAGGCAAAACATCCGAATCCAACTCTGCCGATGACCATTTCCTATGGGAAATTAAGAACAGCTGAGGGCCCTCCCATTTTAATAATGGCAAGGTCAGTTACTGTTTTGTTAGAAAGAAACTGGTCAGTTTAGATTTTTTTTTCATTAAGTTACTTAATGTCAGAATTTAAATTGGGTTTGAAACAATCATCTCGGGCAACAGGAAACAAAAAACTATTAGAAAATGAAATTGCAGGCCAAACCATGCAATCATAACCAGCAGGAAGGGCAGCTCCTAGTGATGGTAACAACGATCCCCACTACAGAAATGGTGCTTACAGTAACTCAGTTTGATTTGTCACACCAAAGAAGGTGTTTATAGGCAGTTCAGCTGAAAACTTTTAAAGGAAAACATGAATGAAGACTGTGTCAATAAAGTGCACAAAATCATTTGCAAAATCAGGGAGGAGTAGAAGTCAGAAACCTTTCAGTGTAGGACTTTAGCTCTGGTTTGTAGGGAGCCTTTAGTTTATTTCCATACCACGGCAGATCTTTCTTAGCCATCTGCTGTTGCACAAAATGATCGAAAAGTTAGAACCACTTATATCAAACTGGAGTTCAGTTCTCAGTGGGCAAATAATTCACAGAAACACACAGAAATATTTTAAAAAAATAATTTAAAAGTTTTAAATTAGGTAGTTCAAGAACTTGTGTTTTACATAAATAAAATCCAGTCTGACTATGAACCTCTCCATCAGTAGCAAAACATCTTGTACATGGTTCACATAAGCTTTCAACAGATGTATTTCTGCTTGCAGAACATGATAGAGCATGTTTTATTGCTCTATTAATACATGTCTTTACTACTTTTGATGGAACAGGGGGTCTGCAAATGGGTCAGTAAAACATGCCACCGACTACCAAATACTTTTATTGTCACACTGTAAAAAAAGGAACACAAGAGTTTAAAAAAAAGTTTGAAAAATTATAATAAATTTAAATAACTCTCCACATCTGCTACTTTTAAATCTCTCTGGAAAAGCTTAGTATTTAAAAGAACAAAAGCAGTAAACAAATAGCATTGGCCTTCTTTCTAGCTATGCTTTTTTTTTTTCCCTCTGACACATTTACCCATTCTTTTCACAGATGCTCTTTACTCAAATTCCATATTTTATCCTCCCCTTTTGTCTTGCAACAGAAACAGTTGTTTAAAAGGGAAAAAAAAAAAAAAGAGAGAAGAGAAATCTCTGACTCTGCTGCCCTGCTAAAGGGTTGTTTACATAGAATCATAGAATTATGGAATCCTAGAATCATTCACGTTGGAAAAGACCCTTAGGATCATTGATTACCCCTACATGACCCAAAATACATTTGATTTACCTCCTATGGTAAAATTTATAAGCAAATCCTTTACTCATAAAATAGACTTATAGCAGTCTAGTTGATGGACACCTGCAGTATCCGAAACATCACTCCTCAAAGCAGGACAGGAGACTAAACATTGGACAAGAATCGGTACAACTCACGGCATGTAGCCTGTATTTTGCTGGACACACCCCTCCCAATTTATTTTCATTAAAAGAACCCTTATATTGTACTAAAGTAAGTATTTGTTAATTCAATATTTGGTACAATGAGTACTTGCCACTAATGTATTTCTTTTTTCAACTTGTTTTATGTATTAGTTATACACAATCTTAACACAATTGCATTGAAAATCTCAACAGTATCTAACAGGTCTTCCAGCCATCAGTGGAACTTGTTGGAAATAGTTTCACCTTCCACCACAGTCCCATTCTGACACTAAAATTGAGTTTTGGTAATGCACATTTAGCAATTCTGGAGGTGAGAAAAAACCAGCACTGGGCAACTTTGCATGAAAATCTGCAATACTTCAAGATTCCAAGAACTGTCTGGCAGGTAAAGCACAAGAACCAACACTCTCAAGTCTCACTCTTGATTCTGTTATTTGTCCTTGAGCTTCCCTGTATCTCCCATCCCTGTTCAGTGAACTGACAGGGATGTTAAAGCGTTCTTCACCAGTATTTGCGTAATGATCTGGGGTATTAAGATAGAAGGTTTATAAAACTGCAACAGTATTCTGTGAGTTAGCAAATGTTTTAGCAGCCTTCAGTCTCCTAAAAGTACCACCATCATGACTTGGCCAAATTAGACAGCTTTCATCTTTGCCCTCACTGAAGGTATAATTTTTTACTCCCAAATTAGACTTAGATTTTGGGAAGACAGACAGGAACTGGGAAGCGTGTCCTTCACTTAAGAGAGGTTTGAGTTGCGAGGGGCTTTAGCACACAAAGCTGCAAAGGTTTATCCCATCACCCCTTTCTGCTCTAGCTTACAGTCCAAAATACTAGCTTAAGCCACTAATGCAATGTCTTAAAGCACAGCAGCTATTTGCTGCTTTGAACACGAGTGGCAGCCCTAACCTCCAGGCTGCCTTTGCAGCCAAAGCCTACACTTTGTACTCTGGATTGCCACTTCAAATAAAGATGAAAAGTTAAATACTATCTTTCTTTTCACACAGATCTAATGACTCGCTATGCAGACAAGATGAAGACTGACCAAACAGAATGCACTAAAACGGAATGTCTGTAGGATTGAATGTGGTTTTACAGAGAAAAAAAAAATATGTGTTAACGAGAGCCATCAAATAATTATATCCATTATATGTCTTCAGGAGTAAATAAGGTCAGACTTGTTAGGTCAAATGATTCTTTCAATTTTCCTACTGGGTCATCCAAATGAAGCAAAGTGAAATTTTTTTTGGGTAAACATGAACTTAGGGTCTCAGAGGAGAAAAGCGAGTTCTTCGGAGTTATTTTTGTCTAAAGTAAAAGATAAAACCATCTAGGTAGGTCTCTAGCAAAGCTCAAAACAACTTGGTGCTAAATTAGTCTATTTTCTGGTACTAAGGAGCTTTATAACAACTACATTAAAGACATTTAACATATGAAGTACAGTTTTCCTGCCTCAGAAAAAAAAAAAAGGTGATCCCTTTTATTAAATATTCCTTTGATTAAATTTTCCAAATTTAAGACATGTCCAGCAGTGAAAATGCCATTACTAACATCCTGATGCCCTACTCTTAAAGAGAAATAAAGTGTGACATTTGAGATTTAGTTGCAGAGTAGATTAAAGCATTTGTCTTACCCCTAGGAAACATAGTTCACGTTTTTGTTCCAGTCAAATTGCAATTAGGGATGGAGGGAAGATGCACCAAGGATACAAACAAGGCAGAGCAGCAACTGAGCTAGTCCATTTGGCATTCTTTGCTGAAGAGGTGTTCAGGACACGAGTGGGACACGGCCTCGGAAGAATAGTGCAAGGAATGCAGCAGGGCTGTGTCTCACACACAGCATGGAGCCAAATTGGCAGAGGACAAGACAAACAAGATAATAATTAAAGTAGATCCCACACTTGTTTGGCTCCAGGTCTCATCAGAAGCCACGCACTATCCATTAATAGACTAAACTTCAGACACGGTCACAATTTTCAGTGTCTATTATGCCACCGTACTAATTACATTTTGAGTTAAGTGGGTTCCCTTTAGGAAGGGTACACAGTACTTTCAACTCTCCTTAGACAGAAAAAGGCAATGAAACAAACTAAGTCTTTGCTATTTGTACTTGGAGCAGGGGAGTGCAAACACCGTGCAGCTGCACTTAGTTCATCTCACACTTCCCTTGCAATCTACACATTGGGGTACTTCAGTAATGCAACAGAAAATAAACAGAAAAAGAAAGACTGAGAAAAAGAAGATTAGGACCTTCTGCAATGGCAGGAACCCAAAAGAGTCCACAACACTTCTACAGGGGCCATAGTTAAAATAAAATGCAGTTTCATTGCTGAGATGAACTTGTAGAGCTTTGCTTCTACTCACAAAAGAGTAGTTGTTTAAAATGTGATACTTCTGGGATCTACCCGTATTTAGAAACCCACTTGAATATAACAAAAAATATTTAAGTGCCCTTTGCAAAAGTCTCAAAGACATCATCTATTTTTAGCATATAACCCAAAGCACATTACTCAGGAGCAGTCCCAAAGGCTGCAGTCTGCTTATCCACGGGTTAAACTCAGCAGGTGCAGAAGGATGGCCAAGTACCCAACATTGCAGTGCTGCCATGCTGCCACCCCGGGTTCCTCCCTGAGAAGTGCCAGAGGACATCTCTGCCATGCTGCCTGGCAAGTCTGCAGCCCCAGGCATCTTCCAAGCCTGCCATTACTGCTTTCCTGCTGGAGGCTCTCGCTTCCTCCGAGGGGAGAGCTCAGCTCATCAGCATGATCACTTCCTACCTCACTGGTTTCAAACTAAACAAGAGGGATAAGCTTCAAAGAAGTTAGCTCTAGTAACGTGTTTCTGCTGCTGCAGAGAAGAAGAGACTGTTACCGACCAGTGGAGCCACCGGGTGCAGCAGCACCAGCAATAATTAGCTGATGGCTCATGCACAGCTTGTTAGTCACTGCTGGCCAACTGCAGTTTGGCTGGTGCAGGGCCATCAGTGCAGGTATCTCCTGTAGCCATCACCCATATGATCAGGGCTTCCACTGAAGTATTAATTTTGCTACATAGAACAACATGGCAATAGTAAGCCAGAGCTGCAGTCTAAATATTCAACAAATACAAATTAATCCATGTGTTTCTGCCATCTTCAAGCCATTTCACCTACTGAATATTAAGATTCAGGTCTCTGAGGCAAACTAGGCACATGAGGTAACGTCACTGTAAGTAAATCTACCTACCTCAGTGGATTTGAAGATAGATATTCACATTTACACATGGCTCATCATTCCTGTAGAGTGAAAGCTTGCTATCATAAAACCTGTAGAGGTCATGGCGACTTTAAATTATCATTTTTTTGCATGGGCTAAGATACAGTCATAGTAAATGAAAGAAAGAACAATCTCTTTTTGTTCCAACACCCTGCCCAAGCAAGCCTACTTCAAGACGTGTCTCTACAAGTTTTCTTAAATACTCCAGAAAAGATAAAAATACCTAGATCTAAATTTGACCAATTTTCATCACAATTCTTGCCAAACATTAGCACAGTACATCCATAATTGCCCTTGAAGAAAAATACAAGGCTATTCTGTGTGAAAGACTGGCAGGTGCTGCCTTTGCCCACGCCGACTCCTGCAACATGTGCACGGTGACTTTTGGTGGAGAAGAGCACAGTGCGATGCTCTCACCGCTCCAGGACAAAACTCATGTTTATACTGCCAAAAGGGGAACGCTCAGGAGGAGGAGGGACATGATCTTAAGTTTGGGATGAAGCATTTTGTAAACATCTTTAAGCTTGGAAACAAGAGATTTAACACGAAAACATTCCTGACGTTGACAACATTGTAATAAATGCCTCTAACAGAACCTTGATTAGAAATTTCTGGAAGCCTTTGGAAAGCCCAAAGCAAGACAAGTCTAGAGCTCCTGGTAATGACAGATAATGTTATTTTATTAAGCACTCACAGAAATGAAATAGTTCCTCTTTAAACATTTCTAGAAACTCCCAGAGTTCACAGGTGTCATAATGATGCCACTGCTGACACTCACTAGGACCACATCTAATACTCTTCCTCCCTCTCCCTCCTCCTTTTAAACAAACGAGCAAGTCATCACATTTATTGTAGTCACACATTAATATCACCAAATTTCTTGTGTATGTAAAACTTCTGAAATTCTTACCTCAGCTGACTTTGAGTTTTCATAATATATACCTTGAACTAAGTCACCGATAGCACTTGAAATGAGTTCCACGACCTGTAAAGGAAAAGGAGAAAAAGCCTTACATCTTTAATTACCAAATTTACTAACAAAGCTACTGCTCGATTTCCAGAGAGATAAACGATCACAACTTTCCCCACAGAAAGCTAGTTGTAAAAGACTACAGGATCTACAGGACAGATCCTGCACAAGCATGAGCCTGCCTTTCTGCTAAAACCTCTACTGCAGTAACTCTTCTATCAAAGTTTTAAGTTAATATAAATGGAAAAACAAGACTTTTTTTTTCCTCTCCTAAAGTGTGAACTATGGAGTGTATTCTCACAAGGACGTTCACAGAACTAATAAATCCCAGCTCATGAATATGAGACAGAACCTCATCTGGGCTTTGTTTTGTTTTGTTTTTTTCCTGCCAAGTAAATACTTCACAATACCTCTCATTGGGAGCTGTTAAAATTCTAATCTTCGTGGCTAATATAGAAAAGTCAGAATCCATAGAAAGGTAACCTTTCAAATGTGATCATTTGGTATTCGGGTGCCCTGGGAATGCACTGTGGATGTATTTAGTGCATGGCCTGAGGCTCAGCTGTACCACATACACTGAAAGGCTGCAACACGGGAATGTTTAAATCAGATTTATCAATCTGTATTATCTTCAGGGTTCAGACTTTTTATTTTATTCAAGCAAAGCCTAAAAATCTGAACTTGATCCAGAATGTAAAACAAGCAGTCCACGGTCTCCCTGGAACTACTGTACAATTTAAAGTCGTGCACATGAACTGTCTTAATTGGAACAAAATACTTAGATTTATTGTAAAATTAAATGCAGGCATTTTAAATAAGCACACCTTAAGGCTACGCCTTTAGTAGCTCACAAAGTTTTAATTTCTTGAATGTTTAATTTCCTATGCATATGAGTCTGTATCTGATCCCTCTTTATGCTTCCTACAATTCAACGTACTTCTTATTGAATTAAAAGATTTAGTTTCAATTTTTATCATTCTTGTAACTGAAGACAACAAGTCAAATGATAAAACCCCTGACAGAAAGATACTTTAACATTTAGGCATGCTTTATTTGATAATAAAAACACATTTGTATGCTAGTTTTGAGTACTAGCAGAAAGGTTGTATTTTTTTTTTTTAAACACTGTTGCATATCCATATTCATATACACAGAGCAAGTGCTAACTTTAGAACTGGTGCTGATTAAAAGTCATGTTTTTTCTTGCAATGCATATGGGTTAATTTGCAAGACCTATAAAAACAGCCTATAAAAAAGAAAAAAAAAAGAAAAAAAAAAAAGAAAAATCAGGTTGCCCTTTAAGAAACTAGATACCGAAGAAATATTGTAGCCATAAGAGCTGCAGAGGAACTGAAAGGACAATGATCCTACAGTGTTACCAGATGTGTTGAGTTATTTAAGCGGGGAACAGAGAAAATGAGGGGCTTTTTTTTTTTCC
>VZTM01027162.1:366831-420905 GCA_013400555.1 Jacana jacana | reverse complement strand
CCCCCCTTTTATTTGCAGGGAATATCTTCTTGTTTGCAGATTGAGTCTGTGTCAGAGCTAGCCCTTTAAACTCTCTAGGGATTAGCTGTTGGGAAACCCCTTCTACAAAACCTGCTGAACGATCTTCCGTTTTGATCAAATACAAACAGGTGAAGAGAAGACTTCACATGAGAGGAAAAGATCGAAGTGGACATTTGTTGAAGATTATGCAGAGTTTAAGGACTTTTTTTCAGCAAGAGGCCCCAAGAGATTCTTGCAGCTACTGTTGATTCTTGTGGTTCCTATTTTAAAAGCGACAGAAGATCTCCGACTTCCAAGTCTAGAATCTGCCTGTTCTTTAGTTTTGTAGGACTTTGTGTTTCTCCAGCTCTCCTGCTTTCTGCTGTTACTTCTTCTCTGCCCAGTAATAAAAATCCAAAGGTGGTTGGGTTTTTTCCCCCGTTGTTAATGCCTTCTGGCTGTTTCAACTCTATTTTATGGTTAACCTATAACTGCAAATAAATGACTGGGTTTGGAAACCCTTAAAAGGTAAACTCTCACGCTTGTCCTTGCTTTAGTACAGGTTACCCTCAAATCACAGGAAATCTAATGTCAAGGCTTTTCAGACTAGAGAGGAAGGTAACTGGCTGGATTATTGTTAGAAAGATGATTCTCACTGGCTAAAACTTACATGGCATCATCTATCCCCAAGTGCCTTTCTAAAGGCTGTAGAATTTCCTCAAGGTGTTGCAGACAGACTTAAAGAGATTATGGACCATTTGGATTAGAGAACTTCTGTTTATTCCATCTAGCAAGTTGGTGGGAATTCCTTGGCTTTTTTGACATGCCTTGTAGTAAATGAGGTGCCCCCTGATGCTGTTAGAATATGGAAACCTTTTGGAATTCCAATCTGCAAAGTCAGACATTTCCCTGAATAGGAGTAAGCAGGCCAGCATTCTTTATTTTGAGTCTCCTCTACAAAGTTAATGAGGAAAACATTTTTTCTTTTCACAGAATTAGATTGCAGCCTCCCAAGGGAAACTGATTCTTTTCTATAATGGCACAGAGATTGTTAGAGTTCTGCTGCTGCTGCTTTGTCCCATGGTTCAGCTTCTTGTTTACTCATTTCTTGCTTCTCTCTTCTTCCCCAAGTATTCCTCCAGCGAGCTTTCAGAAGAGATCCTTTAGACCCAAAGAACCCCTTCAGATTTCTGTCACTTGGTGGAAAACAGTATGTTCAGATATTAGAACAGACTCATAGGAGGTTTGGAAACAAGTTAGAAGTATCTTTTGTTTGAAGTTGGGCCAAATACTACTGGTAGGTATGAAGTAACCCTATTATTTTAAAGTATTAGACTGCTGCTTGGTTGGAAAAAAGTGCAATATCCTTTAAAGATCTCCCTACAGGAAGAAAATACTAGGGAAGAATGGCTGGATTGTTTCTAGGCCTCCTGAGTCCATGAGCTGACTGCTTAGTGGTGTCATCTTCGGAAAGAGAGTTTATATTTATACCCTTAATGAAATGGTTTTGTTCCTTTGTTATGTCTCACACATGGTCCATCCATAGACCCCATCCGTGCCCCATCCCTGGAGGGGTTCAAGGCCAGGCTGGATGGGGCTTTGAGCAACCTGGTCTGGTGGGAGGTGTCCCTGCCCAGGGCAGGGGGGTTGGAACTCGAGGATCTTTAAGGTGCCTTCCAGCTCTAACCATTCTGTGATCCTGTGGTCACTTCTTGACCATTTGTTCTGAAGAGGGTGCTAAAAATCCTGAAGTTGATTGAAGAAAGCTGGCAGAATTGCCATGTCTGGACTTAAGAACTAAGAGACATTAAGAACTTGACAAATGTGCACACAAACATGGTCCTGGGTGTTAAAAATATAAATGTAGCCAGCCTGCAAGTGGATCTTGTTGCTTAAATGATTTTCTGAGTATCTTCTTTCCAGAGTCAGTTATGCCTTTATGTTCTCAGGACATGCTCACCGCAGACACCTCTGTCAGGACTGCAGAAATGTTACTTTTTAAAACTGTTGCTTTTTTGTAACAGTTCCCAAAAATATAATTTCTAAAGTTCAGGGAGGGAAAAGTGTATTTTAATGCCTTAATACCAAGTTCTTTCAGTGGCAGGCCAACTTAAAACAAACTCAGCTTTGTCTAAAAATGGTTTACTACTAGTACTGTCCTGCAATTTTCTAGTGTTTTATTTTCCTTCTATCCCATGTCAGTGCTAACAGAAAATGAGGAATTCCATAGTAATTATTGGTGTGCCCCTTCACTTGACAGTTTGATAAGAACAAACACTGCAGCTCTTGTGCCTGTCGACACGTCAGACACCTCTTCAGAGTCCAAATTCAGTATGCAAAGCTTTTTGTCAGTTGTTCTTGCTTCCTAAATCTCAGGAAAAGGATTGAGTCCTCAGTTCAAATGTAAATTGTTCTTTTCTAAGTTGTCTTGGTAGGACTTCAGAGATAACAAACCCGTGTTTGTTTAGTAGCAGATGGTCTGTAGTGCTGCTGGCCCCCAGTCCTCTTGAGTTGTAATCCAGACCCTTTCTGGTGGAGTTTATGGTGCAGTCTGGGTTGACAATCGTATTGTCATTGTACTTGTTGCCACTTAATAACACCTAAGGCATTAGGGGGGAGCTAGACTGTTGCTGTAGTAGTTGCTGGGACCACTCTTACTATTCTTTGATAGGACTTTAGAAGCTAGGAATTCTTTCCCTCCCTGCTTTGTGGTACCTGCTTTGTGGTACCTTGAGGCCTGCTTTATATGCTTTCCCACAAATGGCACATCAGCTAAGGCCATCACCATTTAAGGCCAGTGAGGTGCTGTTGTAGGCAAAGGTTCCTGCTCGTGAGCTTTTTCTGAGTTCTGCAGTAAGCAGTGTAAAGCCTCCTCTGGCTTACAGGGCTGGAATTGGGGGAAAAAAGAAACAATCAGTGACATGAACACCTGAGTAAGTTCTTGATAACTCCATTTTGCAAGACTTTGGACTGCTTTCTGTTACCCTGAGAGAAAACCAGCATTGGGTGGTTGGGAATGCAGCCAGTCATTGGGCCTTTCAAGCCTGTGAGATGTTTCCTCTCCTTCCTTCACCTGGTGGATGGCAGAGTGCAGAGAGGGCAATGTTAAATTCCAGTCAGCAGAGCATAGCCTTCTATTCTTATACGTCGTGGTTACCTGTAAAAGCTCTGACCTGTGGTATTTTGTCAAAAATGTTACCAGAATCAAGTTCTTGCTTATCTAATCATTACTGAGAGTTTCATATTTGAAGTCTAATCCAC
Source organism: Jacana jacana (assembly GCA_013400555.1). NCBI lineage: Eukaryota > Metazoa > Chordata > Aves > Charadriiformes > Jacanidae > Jacana > Jacana jacana. The sequence goes on along the minus strand of VZTM01027162.1, from coordinate 417,644 downwards.
TTCTGGGCTAGTTTCTCATTGAGAGCTTCAGTTATTCCTTTGCTGCAAAACGAATACAGAGGTTTTAAAATCAAATCTTAAACCTAATCACCCAAGACCTTTAACAAAACCACTAAATCGTTCTTGTCAATTACAAACAATGATCTTCTGACTTCCAGCTGATTGTTGTCCGGAGTCTTGAGGCATAAAGTCAGTTGTTTGGAGCTGTGATGTGGTAGTGTACTTCTTCTCAAAGCTTAAGGCCTATCCCTAGGAAGGTGCATCTCAAGGAACTTGTTATAGTTAATTTTCACCTTCATTCACCTCATTTATTAAGGGTTATGCTTAACTGTTGGGATGGTTTTGTGTTTTAATTTCTTTAGCACATATTTTAAATGACATGTTACACAGAACAGCTGATGAAATCCTATATGTCCCATCATTTGAAACTGAATTCTGCCAAGCATATTGTCAGGATGTTTGTGGAAGTGAACACTGGAAAGAATTTGTTGGGGTCTTAGTGTGGTTCTAGGGCCGTGAGTGCACCAGCACAGACACCTGGGAAATTTTGTCTTTGTCCTTAAACATAATGAACCTCCTTCAGGTGGTGTTCTTCTAGAGTTGCCAAAAAAATAAGACTGCTGTTTTGATAAACGTGTAACCTGCTGATAAGATGAGGAGATCTCTCTGTTAACTGGAAGGCTCTGTTACACTCTGAAAGTCTGTCAGCTGAAGAAAAGGATTTTGTATAGGCCAGTGTCTATGTTAAACATGGGAAAAGTGTCTGTAAAGAGGATTTAGCATGCAGTATTGGCTGGCAAACACTGGAAGAAATGAAACTGACAAGCAGTGGAATTCATGTATCTGTGATAGTGTTGGAAGCGTTTGAGTGTGTGTTCCTTTTGGTTTGAAATTGAAAAAGAAAATTTAGGCAGGATGGTTTGGCATAGCTCAGAGGTATCTTCATCGAGTCTGTGTTTAAATGCATGGTGTTACAAATTCCTAGGTGATCCATGATGATAGGTGATCCTGCACAGAGCGTAGCAGAAGAGCACCCTTACATTCAGAATACTGTCCTACTGGGGCACTGACTGTTGTGAGAAGAGTTGCAGGACTGTGGGGTAAAAAAGCACACTGTGGCTTTCAACTTTTCTTGGAGTTACTCAGATAAATGTCAGATGATGTTCTTAGTTACGCAGCTCATTTACTGCAGGAGATCAGCAGCAAACTCCCTGTGTTTGGGTGTTTAGGAATAAAAAGGCTTGTGCACGTACCAAGTACGAGTTCAGTTTAACACCAAGAAAGTACATCTGTTGTGTGTCCTGGAAGCTTGGCCTTATGGCTGGAATATTGAGCAACCTGGTCTAGTTGGTCCTGCTTTGAGCAGTGGGTTGGACTAGGTGACCTCCAGAGGTCCCTTCTGACATAATCCCTTCTGTGATTCTGTGATCTGGTTTGATGTCTGATATAAGTGATCTGATATAATGCCTTTATATGTCGAGTTTTTCCCTGGGGTTATCCTCGAATCCAGGCACTTGCTTTAAAAGTTCTTTAATTAAAGTCTTCTATAATGCTACCTCTAATGGAGTGGCCACCCTTTAACTGTAGGAATGCAAGTATCTGCTTGATGGAACCATCTCCTGTTACGGACAGGATGTATTAGCACTTGCCCGAGTATTTGGCTCTAAGTCCATCATTAGCTAGTAAAAGGAAATGGTCCCTTATGAGTGAGGGTATGGCTTCAATGAAAGTCTTCATTTCTTAATTTAACTTTATATGCTGAAATGATGTATTTGTGCAAGTGTACCTTGTGCTTGATATGTATGGTCATGCCAATTTCTTTAATTACTGTCTGTTTAGGGTTAGACATGGCCGTATTGAACCAAGTGCTATTCCCAAATGGCTGTGGGCAGAGGTTCTCTGTACCACCTTTGGAGGGATGCACTGATCCACGGACCTGATACTGGATTTGGTAAAGTAGGATCAGCCCAGTCATGGATTAGGAGTTGACTGGTCTAGATCTGACATGAGTTTTTCTTCTTTGTTACAAGGCAGTAGAGCTGTTGAAGTATTTATTCAGTTTTCCCTACAGTCTAAGGCTGGGCTACTAGAGAGATGGGATTAGGTTTAGCCATGACAGCAGGTAATATTTTGAATGTTTTTCTAGTGTCTAATCTTAAGGTAACCATCAAAAAAGAGTTCTTGTGTTGTAAAATGTCTGGTATTGTATAATGGAAAGGGCCAATGAGCTCAGGCACTCGTGGTGGACGCTGCTATGAGAAATATGTAACCTCTGTGTCTGATTTTTTTCCCTTATTTATCTGAGTGACTGATGGTAAATGATGTCTGCTGTTGACTATTTTTTTTATCTGATGGTTTACTTTCTCAGTTTTTGTTCAATAAATAATTTTTAAAAGGTAAAAAGTCCATGATAGCTAGGGATTGGGGTTTTTTTTGATAAAGGATGAAAAATATTGCAGGGTTGCCAGGTCTGATGAATCATAGGATTCAGTACAGTAATGAAAAGGTGAAGAACTGCACCTTTGGGGGGATTTCTAGATTCGCCACACGTGCTTTCCTGTGAGGAAAAGGGAGCAGCCTGTTACTTTCATGACATGGAAGAGGGAGAAGAAAACTCATCCTTCCCATCTAATTTGGCCGTGCAACACCCTTTGTTGGAGAATGAAGTGTGAACCATTCCTAGGCACGAGGGGGTGAAGTGTGCTGGCAGTCTGTCCTGCAGACATGGGAAAAAGGATGGATAGTTTGAGTCTAGAGACAGAGCAACTCCACAAGTGTTGAAGTGACAGGTATGAAGCTGGTGACATTATTTTTTGTGTTTTGGGTGATTAAACTGGACTTTTATCTGCCAGGGAACCTGTCTTAACATGTGTGATAGGATCTTTGTTTCTAATGGGAATGAACAATGTTCAGAAATCAAGCTGCAAACAACAATAAAAAAACATAAATAATTTAAGCCTCAAAAAACCTATGCACAAAGTAATTCTGATCTTTTTAGCTTGCTACTTAATTTATAAAGTAGTTTTTGACAAGATCATATCCAAAGCCAGAAAATATTAGGATTTGCTCAAGTTCTGATCTCCAGTTTGCCTTCCAGTGTTGGTAGATGTTCAACTTGGTCTGTTTCAGTGGGAAACCATTTGGACACACAGCACAAAGAGGGGATGGAGTTGGGTTTGGTTTGTTGGGTTTATTTTGCAGGAGGGGGGTTATTTCATAGGGAAGGGTTACTGAATATCGACACTCACACCTTGCTGTCCTGATGCTACTTTCCATTTTAAACATGATCTCTCAAGGTAATGACTTAGGTTCAAATGGACCTTCAAGCTTCATCCCTGTATTTTGAGGGTGGGTTTTTTTCTGTGTTTTCACTTGAAGTCTTCTCTGAAGTTAGTATTTCTTGGAGTAACCTTGGCCCTAATCCCTCAGTGCTCAGTAGCAACTCCTTTCTTGCCTTCCTTTGTCTGAAAGGCTTTCTTGTTACAGGTGCAGCTTCTGTGGTTTGCGTCTCCTCTTTCAGTTGCCTTGGGATTAGGACTGTGTTACATGGATGAAAATGCCTTTGGTGGCTCTGACCCAGACAGTGTATGTAGAGGTGCAGGTGAAAAGCCAGGTTGCTTTAACAGGTCTCTATTTCCAAGAAAGGGTTGTCTCACAGAACCACCCCTCTGTGCTTCTGATCATATCCTCCTGCCGCTTCTTGTGTTGCTGTTTGTGTGACTGCACAGAAAACTGCCTCTGTTCACTAATCACAGAAAAACTAACTTTGACAAAAAGGCAAATGTTGTTCTGTTGGGTTAAAAAAGGGGGACAGATGGGACCAGAGACAGGAGGGAGCCAGACTGCCCCACAGGAGTAGAGAAATGTTTGTGCATCTGCACCTTGCAGTGCTGAAAGGCTGCTGATGGTGACGTTGTGATGAATCTCCACCAATGGATGTACTGAAAAATGAGCAAGACAGTAACTTCAAATGCTTTAATGATTGGTGGTCCTGCCTTGGAGCAAGGTCAGTGACTGGAGGGTCTGTCAAGGTTCCTTACAGCCGTGGTTCCGTGATCCTCAGTTCCCACCTCATCCACCTGCAGAGTGTGGCTGAAGCTGCAAGGTGTTCAGACCAACTTGTACTGCGTGGCCACTGCTGGAGGCGGTAGTAAGAAATGTGCAAGTTATCAGTCATGCACATTTCTTGAAACCTTGATGATTTCTGGCATGTTACTGGCTATCTTTCAAGAACTTAGAGCGGGCTAGGTCTGTCATGCACGTTAATGAGGTGTTTTGTCCAACCTTCGTGGACATCCCTACGAGGGGGCAAGGCCCAGTTGTTTCCTGGTGCCTCGTTCTGGCACTGAGTTTTTCCATGTCCTGTACTCCATAGGGTGGGGAATCTCTGCCCAGACCCTAGTGGTTTGTGAGCTCAGCTGAAGGAGCTTCATCTGTAATGCTGGCCTTTTTAAAGGCTTTCTTTGCCTAGAGTGGTGAAAGAGGTGGAGAGCAGAGGCCCTAACAGGCCTCCTGTGGTTGTCCTTGGGTTTTTTTTCAAAGCAAGCCCTGTTTACATAATTACAAGTCTCTTTATGAGGAGTAACCCTCACCACGAGGGTTACGTATAACTGGAGCAAGGTATTCTAACCCAGCTCTGAGTACACACGAGTCAAGGCAAATATTTGCAGGCAGCAGGATTGTATTAGAGCTGATTTTGTTTAAAAACTCTGCAGCCCTCTATCTCTGAATGCCTTTCCCGTTAGCACAAAGGAAGTTGTTAATCATAGAATGGTTAGAGTTGGAGAGGACCTTAAAGATCATAAAGTACCAGCCCCTCTGCCCTGGGCAGGGACACCTCCCACCAGAGCAGGTTGCTCCAAGCCCCATCCAGCCTGGCCTTGAACACTCCCACGGATGGGGCTTCCACAACTTCTCTGGGCAACCTGTTCCAGCATCTCACCACCCTCACAGGGAAGAATTTCTATCTGGTGTCTAATCTAAATCTCCCTCTTTCAATAGTGTGGCTGTTTTCTGTGCAATAGAGAGTTTCAAAATGCGGGTGAATGGGAAGTCAAAACATAGCTTCATTTTTGTCTGAAGGTTGCTCAGCATCCTCAGACAAAAACCTTTTAAAATAGGCCTGTCTGAACAAACAGTAGTTTTTCAGTTGGTGGTCACTCTGATTCACTGATGTTTTAACATGGAAAAATATTTCCACGTGGGAGTTTCTGGAAGACATAGAATACATTGTGCACGGAGCTGGTTTATGAAGGTAAACGGAATGAACGGCTCAACGATGAGCTTATTCACAAGACATCAGTCTCGAGGGAAGTGGTACGGTGGGTTAAGCAAGACTGGGTGAAGATGTTGCTTTATGGAATGCAGATTAACACATAGTAAACCAAAAAGCTTGTATCATCCCAAAAATAGTCTTACTTCGATGAAGTAGTCCTCTGAAATCTAGTCCTCTGAAATATCTGAGCCACTTTAAAAGCAATGCTGAACTGAATCAGTGTAATTCACTGTGCAGGTTAAAAGGTTTGAGAGCTGTTAGTGTGAATTTACCTCTGTGGAGCCCCAGGGGTTGTGTGGTTGATCCCATCCATTCTAGTGTAAGTGGCTGCAAAGAAAGGGTGTGTTCAGTTTTTTGCTAAAGGGCTTGTGGAATGGTCTTGGGGGAAAAACAGAGTAAATTTACCCCGTACAGAACGAGGGAGAGGGTTAGTGGTGTCTTAGGTGCTGACTGAAGGTACCTGTGGTGTAAAAAGGTGAATCAGAAGCCCTGGCTCAGTGTCGAGCAGCAGGTGGTATTTTCAAATGAGGCTGCTCATCAAAGGGAAAGGTGGGGCAAAACTTGATCGTGGCCCTTATTTACACTTACCTGAAAGGTGTTGTGGTGTCTGTTTTTTCTCCATTCAGACCTCTTACAGCTCAGTCAGTTTCATAAAGATCCAAGGTTGGATTGGAAGTGAACTGAAACCGGATTGGATGCGGGTTACGTGATGTGTATCGAACCAGTCATAGCGTATCAATGGAAGTGAAATGTCTTAAGGATTACAGTCAATTACCAGAGCTGTAACATGGGACTCCTTGCTCTGTTCCTAAAGGAAAGGCTTTCTTTGCAGCCACTTCCCCCTTGCTTGCAGCCCTGGAATGCTGTAGAAGGGTGGTTTTCTCTGTCAGTGGGGTCTTTGTGTTACCATCTCACACAGACTTAGGTAACCAGAGCGCTGTCGATAGCGTGGCTCAGAGCTGAGTCTTACCATTGCATTTCTTGGCTTTTCAGAAAACCCTACAGGTGCTATTTCCTGTGTATGGTTGTGGTTTTTTGGTTTTGGGTTTTTTTTTTCAGAAGCAGTTATCCTTGCTTTATAGTGTTGGGTTGGTTTTCAGTTTGATAGTAGAGTTAGCCCAGGCCCTTTTGCATCCAGCTTTTGGATATTTTTAACTAACTCGTGGCTTCCAGAAGCGGGACAGTGACATGTCAGTTTTGGGTACATTTCTTTGACTAACAGTCATAAAAATCACTCATATTTTTGAGTCCTCATGCATAAGGATCCATAACTATTTAATTTATCGCTTTACATATTTCACGTAAATTTTGTGCTTTTAAAATTATACTTAGTTCTTGCTTTGGAAAATTCTGTGGCCAGTGATTGCTTCCTGCTGTGCTGTTTGAACAGTAATGCTTGAGATGCGTTGGAAGGAGCAGTTTTCAAACAATAAGTATGTTGTCCTCTCCTGCTTGATCTGTTTTCCTGCTTTAATTCAGATTACAGGTTGGGATTGATGCTCACTGGGACTTCCCACATGTTCAGAGGTCAACCTCTCTGCATTAACTATTGTATGTTATGCAGTAACTTTTAATTCAATACTCTGAAAGCCAACAGTAAATAATACGTTGCAGTAGTCCCTCCATCTGTATACTCATCCCATATTTTTCTGTGGAATGGTTTTCAGGCCTCCTTGCAAGGATCTGGAAGACGTGCATCCTCCAAGGTAGAATAAGAAATCTGAATCCTTCCAGCAAATGAGGCATTCATCTGCTGTGCAAGGGGACTAGTAATAAATATTCAGATAATGCTGATGGAATGAAAGCTCTTATTTATTCATACATTTGGTAAAAGTTATGTGAAGATTGATAGTACTGGAACTGGAGCTGTTACCCTGAGCTCTTTCTCCACATCCCTGCTTGTGGGGCTTGATGAAGTGCTGAAAATGTTCTTGTGCTAACAGATGACTTTCCTCTCCTTCCCAGGTATTTTAAGAATGTCAGAGATTTTAATTTTTTTTTTAAATTTTGTGACACCTTGTAAGTGGGATGAAATGTCAAAGACTAAATTTCTGTTATTTCTAACTAACAGAGGTCTGTGTTCAGAGCAGCTTGGTGAGGTCGAAATCACGCAAGTCTGGCTTCTAGTGCGCGGCTCTGATGCAACACACCCATCTCAACCATCTTCCAAAGAGAGGAGAATCTGCACTGTTTTCCTTGCTAAGCTGCTGTACTTACCAGCTCTTCAGCAGCTGCTTTCCTTGAAAGTTTTCTGTTACCTTTCTAATTGTGTGGTTTTCCTAGGTTTTCCTAGGTGAAGCCCTGTGGGTTGTTCAAAACACATCGCGCCTCCAGCTGACCTTATTTTTGGTTTCTAGGCGTAGCTGTTCCTGGAGTTCATTGAAGTATCTCTCTGGACACACTTGCTGTCCTGCCTCGTTTAGCTACAATCACTTGGATACCATTAATGACATCTGAGAAAGAGGCTTTAATCAGTTAATTGCTCTTACAAGTGCAGGAACAAATGGAAGAAATTGTATTCTATAGAAACATTGAATCTTAGGGAAGATTTAGATGCGCAGAATCATGGGATGGTTAGAGTCAGAAGGGACTTAAAGCTCATCTAGTTCTGCCCCCTGCCATGGGTGGGGGCACCTCCCACTAGACCAGGTTGCTCAAAGCCCCTTTTGGTAACTTCTCAAGCTCTTGGGTTGTACAAAAGTGAATTATGGTGGTTCTAGGAGAACCTTCTTCCCATATTTCTGCAGGTTTGGTAGGAGTCAAATGGCTAGCTGATCAGGGATCTGGGTTAAGCAGGGACATCATGTTCTTAAAAAAAACCATGGACTAAGAACAAGTGCCTTAGTAATTTTTATTTATATAGCTATATTTTGTTTTAATTTCCAAACTAGAAAGGGTACATGTGTGCTTTGAGTGATAGTAGCATACCTCTGCTTTCTGGCTGCTGTCAATCCCACATTTAGAGAAAAGCAGCCTAGCAGATCCACAATCAGAAAACTTTTCATCTAGATAAATTGAGGAATGCTGGGGGCATGTTTTATTTTGCTTTTCTCCTTCAAGAGCTTAGAAAATTATCTGCTGCCTGGGATAGTCTGTATTTTATGTAGTGAATGTGCTGCTTCAAGTATTGAAGAGGCCCTTGGTCTCATACCTTTCTTCCAGGGACATGCCATAGTTGTGTCTGTTGGCCTTTGACTTTAGGTTTCTAATGTAGGGGATTTTAAGAAGTAATTTCTGCCTTATGCAAGTGGGAAACACTTAGAGTGTGTGTTAAAGGTATTCCTCTGTGTTACTGTCTGTTGTGGGCCTGCCTGCACTTCCCTTGGTGGCCTTTTCTAGTCCCACGTATCTAAATTCTGTGTAGGTACTATGTTTAAGGTTTTGGATTCAGGAGGTCAGGTTTTTGGGGTATTTTGTTCAGGCATCTGTTTACCCAGGTAACTGCTTGTCTGGAGTGTGGGAGCCCTTAGTTAAATGGTTCTCATCCTGAGCTTATAAACCATGTGAACCTTAAAGTGATTATCTTCTGTGCTGATGTGAGAGAGGAATCTGGTTGCTCTCTGGGCTCTTTGTATGATTCCACTTTAGACTGAAAGCGTTCAGTGACATCTCCTGTGGGGAATTTAAAGTTGTCTTGCTGATGTATGAAGAATCCAAGTTCTGAGGCCTGCAGTACATATTTGGCAAGATGTGTTTTAGGCTGAAGTGATTGCTTGGCGACAGTTCAGCTGCCTTCCTGCACATAAAACTTCCGTGGGATTTCTTTACGTTCAGGTTCAATAATGTCTCAGTCTTTGAACGACTCTCAGCCCCCATGCTTGATGATGGGGTTCTTTTGCAACTGTGACCCAGAAGGAATCGCTGCCAGAGATAACAACCCTCACGGTAGCGGTAATCACGTCCCCGGGTGTTGGGGAAAACGCATGAGGTTCCCTTTCCCGTTGACGTCAAAGTGCAGACTTGTTTCCTTTAATTGAAATTTAGGATCTTCCTGGTATCCTGAAAGGCCTCATCCCGGATATCAGGACTGTGTCTTTCTACCATAACAGCAAGTAAAGTCCGTGTAGGAACACACGGTGTTAAAAGGTTTTTATGAATAAAGTCCTACTTTCACTCTTTTGTTCAGCCTTCATCTTCCTACGAAGGACTTTGTCCTCTTTACATGGCAGGATTCAGACTATTAATGTTTTTTCACTAGACTTAAAAGTTCTGTCTGGATTCTTCTCTAAAACTTACTTTCTTTCCAGGCTGCTGTATTTACTTCAGCAAGAAACCTCCAGCACAGAGCTGAGAACAGAGTGCGCCGTGGTCCTGGGAAGCCTTGCAATGGGTACCGAGAATAATGTCAAATCCCTTCTAGACTGCCATATTATCCCAGCCTTATTGCAAGGTACTTTTCTTTTGATGGATCTGTGTTAGTAACTCTTCCTAAAGTACCCAAATAAGCAAAGATAATGAAACTGAATAGTAGTTTTTGTCTGTATTTGTAGGATTATTGTCACCAGATTTGAAGTTTATTGAAGCTTGCTTGCGATGTCTCCGTACCATTTTCATCAGTCCTGTAACTCCAGAGGATCTACTATACACAGTAAGTTGGGGGTGGGTTATGATGTCCTTTTGCAACCTGTAGAGTTGGTGGGAGTTTTTGAGTTGTCCCCAGTAGTAACGAGGACTTGCTTGATTACCAATGTTAGTACTTCTCACCTGCACGTAAGGCATCTGGCTCACCTACCAGTTGTAGCAATATTGGATTATTAAATGGTCAACAAGGTAGCACACTGATAAAGGAAAAAAAAACTAAAATTTTCAGGCTTGCATGCAGTCCTAAGGAGCAAAAACTGTCTCTAGGTGGTACTTACAGATACTGTCATCACAGCTGTATTGGCAAAAGTTCTTTTCTGAAACCTAAAACGTTATCTGACGCTCTTCCTGCACCAGATACGAGGGTACTTGCTTAGTTTTCCTCTTCACGTGGAAAAGTTTCACCTCCAAGATGTCTTTGCTTTTGGTTGTACATTTGACTGTCAGGAGGACAGAAAGTGTCCTCCACCAGTGCTGGAATCCTGATTTCAGCTTGGAGCCTGTGAGCAGTGAGTGCTGATGTCATTAAGGTGACTGGGCAAAGCCACTGATGTGGAGTGCTGGCTTAAGGCAGTGCTGCTGTCTGGCTTAAGGCAGTGCTGCTGTCTGGCTTAAGGCAGTGTAGGTGTGAAAGTCCTTGCCCAAAATCAGTGGCTGTCCCTTACATAGAAGGAAGGAAGAGAAGGATATGTGCTCTTGCCTCTTCCTTTGCATCAGTGTAAGGGATGAAGCAGGCTGTGGCCCGAGAACCACAGGCGATGGTTTTTCTGCTAGGAAAAGGGTCTTGCACCAGTCTGGCTGGAGGTCACTGAGCAGATCCATCTTCTGGGGGTAACTGAGAGCCCACAGTGCTAACCACTTGGATCCCACCACTCAAACTGCTTTGTTGCTTGCCGAGGAAAACTTGACACTCATAGACCAGAGTACCGCTGGCCTCTGATTCATACTTCCTCTATGTTTTGGCAGTCTGTGTCATTACCAGAGACAATTTCTGTGTGTTACTAGTCCTCAACAGATTTTCTTCATGATTTTTTGTCTAGCTGTTATACAGAGCTGCAATGTCTATTTTGTCCCTATTCCTTTTCCCGTGATTCCTTACATGTTTATTCCAGAGTGGCAATAGGTATGTAAACTTGCTGTTTGCCACGGCCTTGGTTTTACCATACACATATTCTGAAATTCATCTTCTAATTAGTCCATCTCATGAAGTCTTTCTGCAGCTCTTCACAGCCTACCTGTGTGTTTAGTACATGGAGATAATCTGCCAGTTTTGTCCTTCAGTGTTTACTACCTTTTTTCTAGTTGATTTGTGATTGTTCAGCAAGGAAAACCCTCAGTGCAGGTTGTACGTGTGACCCCTGAAGGCACCTCTCCTGGGTGATCCCAGAGTTTTCTCTTTGTGACTCTGTTCCTTCCTTTGACTCCACTTCATGCTCCCAGATTCCCCCAGCTTGACCTGTGGAGTTAATAATCACATCTGCTTCCTGCTCTCAGCACCCAGAGTCAGGGCTTAAGATGATCTTCTCCATTAACAACTTGTGCCTCTTCCTGAGGATCGGTGCTCAGTAGAGACTATTAATTGCTCCCTGTTTGGAGGGGTGATTTGATGTCTTGGAGAGAGGAAGTGGAATAGCCTATATGGAAGCGTGAAAGAATCAGTCCTAGCACAGAAATTACCACTAATGTTGTGGGAACAATATGTCCAAGATACTAAATTTTCTTTCATCCTTTGCTTTCTCTGCTGCACAACAGTGACACCAGAACTCTGCTACCCCATTCCTTGTTCAGGCAAATGTGATCTCCCTTAATTAACCACAGCTACAGGAAATGATCATCTGGTGAGGGTGCCTCTGTTCTTTAGTTGGGGCTGTAAGACACATTTTTCAAACTCCCATTTCAGTTGGGCACCTGAAAGTTAAATTTATATGACTGTACTTCAGATCCTAATTCTGCAAATCAGCTTCTGGTTTTGCTTCTCTTGTGGGAATACCCAAACCCATGCTTTGAAAAGTAACGAATACAGATCCTTTCAAAAGAAGATATGGGAAGATATGGTCTAGCAGAATCTGTGAAAGAGCATCAGAAATCTTTACTCCTTGCACTTTTTATGGGTTTCAAGTGCTTTCTTAGTTAACAAAGAATAATCTAATGTTATTCTTGTGTATTTTCACTGAAATCTGTTTTTCATAAGCAATGCCACCACTTCAGGTTTAAAATTAAATTGAGAGGCAAAACCTTCCTGACAGTTTGAGGGAAGGAAGGAAGGAGGGTTCTATAGACTTTTATAGACCCCTCCAGAGTTGGCAGCATTATTCAGTATCCAGATGTGTACTGGTCGTACCATAAAGGTGACAGATGATGTGAGTATTCATTGGATAGGCTGGCTGGCTGGACCAAAGCCAATGGGATGAGGTTCACCCAGGCCAAGTGCTGGGTCCTGCCCTTGGGTCACACCAACCCCCTGTTGACCATGCTTGCAGCTGGTATGTTCTTCCCCCTCACGCTCCATCCCCTTCTTTTATTGCTTTCTCACAAAGTAAAGATTCTGGAGATAAATTCTGGATGTTTTATACCTAACTGGCACTGACCTTTTATTTTTTTCCTTGAGGATTTGGCTCAGAACTATCACTTGTGCCTTGAAGTCTGTCCTGTACTACTTTAATGGTCTTGTCCTGTGTCTGTGGAAGTTTCAATGGAAGGGAGAACACTAACTGCAGCGTCAGGAGTGCTCCTCTAAGTAACAAACTGAACAAACTATGCTGAAATACAGTGTTAATGCTTTTTTCTTTTCTTTTCTGATTTGTTTCTAGGATGCTACAGTTATCTCCCACCTCATGGCCCTGCTCAGTAGGTCTCGATATACACAAGAATACATATGTCAGATCTTCTCACATTGCTGCAAAGTAAGAAAAGAGAATACCTGTTCTTTATGCAACTTCGTATGTTTCTGGTATTTAAGAAACTGCAGGAGGGGATACTGCCTTTTGTGGCAGGAACATTAGGACAGCAATGTCTGAACTGTTACTGCTCTGGATTTGCTGACACATTTAATTGGGGTTGATATAGGTTTCTCTATAGTAAAGCAAAATATGCAAATATGAACTTTTTTCCTCGGGTGTGTACATGTATTAATACCTTTGGCTGCTAAACAAAGTCAACAGTCTAAGTGAATATCAGTCTTTGCTACTATCAACATAACTTTTGGAAGGCTTATTTTGGTTCTCCAGTAGTTTCAAGGCAGTGGGAGTATCTCTAAGGCAGAGGTGCAAGACCTCTGCAGAGCATCAGCCCTTTTAAATTCAGAGAGTGTTTTCTACGAGCTACTGTAGGTTGAGAGGAAGACAAATGCTCTTCTTGGTTGAGTTCTACCAGTTGCAGGTTTACCCAGATAAGTGTTCATTCCTGCTATATAATGCAATTCCTTGATAGATGGGAAAACTAATTTAAAAACAGCAGCAACCCCACCCCAAACACAGGGGGGTTTGTCTTTCCCTCCCTGCCTCCAAGTTTCCACATGCCACTGGTTTTTATATTACTGTTGTGGTTTTTGCTGGTGCCCATGGGTTCTACAGTTGCTGTATCAAAGGAATTCAGTGTAGGAAATGGGATTTGTACAGCATCTCTCCCTTTTAGAAACAGTTTAAAACTACAAGTTCATAGATGGTATTTATCTCCCAGATTAACAAACAAAAAAGTTCCAAATTTTATGAATTTGTATTTACCACAAAAAATATCTTTCTATCTCGCCACTTGCAATGAGTCTTCTGGAAATCTGAATTTCTCCTCTGTTAATAACATTTTTCTCTGTCTTAACTGTTATTTCTGTGCATTCATCCAATTGCATTTCTTCTGTTAAATGAAACTGAAGACTGTGGAGTTAGTGTGATGTGAAAATACAACTCAGCTGCTAGTGTTTATAGAATTGTTTAGAGAAAGCATAAAGACAAAATCCTAGGCTGGGCTGTGGAAATCACAGATTGGACACAGAATGGCTGGCCATGAGGAAAGAATTCTTCCCAGCAGGAGTGGTCAGAACCTGGACTGGGCTGCCCAGGGAGGGGGTAGAATCACCATCCCTGACTGTGTTTCAGAGTGGATGAGATGTGGTGTTGAGGGATCTGGTGTAGGGGAGAACTGTATAGAGTGGGGCTGATGGTTGGACTCAATGATCCCAAAGGTCTCTTCCAACCTGAATGATTCTATGATCTGGGGTTGGAAGGGACCTCTGGAGATCTAGTCCCCCCCCCCCCCCAAATTCAGATCTATAGCTAATACTGGTAAAAGAATTTAGTGTTTTAAGGAGAAAAAGGCGCCAGTGAGGGATCTCATCTTTAAGTGGCCCTGGAATGTCTCCTTAAAAGGCTGAGTAGCTCCAGCAGGTGAAGAATCGTCCCCTGTTGGCTTAGAGTAAAAACAACAGAGAAGTGGTTAGAGGGTGTCCTAGAGGTTTGAACTAGAACTGATGATAGAAGTCAGGTTATAGAACGGGGGTTGGCTCTGGAGCAATATAAGCCCTGTTGGCTGGGTGAGAACTGCTGAGTAACTTGGTAATTAATTGGTAACTAATCCAACATGAAAACAGTTATTGAAATCTTTCTCTGAGTTCTTGTAGCTCCATTAACTCCTGGTGACTTGTATATGAAATGTATGGTTAAAAAAAGCAAATGCCCAGTCACTTCAGACAAAAAGAGTAAGGAAGGTGTTGGAACTCACGACGCTGTTTACAATGCCTTCCCTGCCCCCCCCCCTTCACTCAAATTTTACAGTCAATGTTTTGAAAAATCCCAGGTTTTTAGAAAGGAAAAGTTGGTTCCATGAACAGATGGAAACGTGAACGCCCAAGAAAAGCGGGGTGATGGGTATGAGTATTAGGAAATAACTGCATTTACAGAATAAACATGAGCTTCATAACAAAGAAAAATATTTGAGGTTGAGTAACCAGATCAGCACAAACGTTCAGCTGATCAGCAGCTCGTTTCTCTCTTGCCTGGGGAAATGCAGCTCTTCTGAAAAATCTGAACTGGCCCATTCTTTCTTTTTTGTTCAGTCCTTTTGTTTCAGGGCTGATTATTGAGGTCAATTACAGCATTTTCAGACCTAAAACAATACATTAATACAATGAAGCGGAATTTGCAGGGGATTTTCTGATTGATATGGATAGGGAAAGTACATTCTTATAATTAAAAAAACCCAAACCAAAATAAATACTGGAAGTGTCAGTATTCACTACATTTCTAACAAAGGCTCCCATCTTCCCCCAAAAAGGCCATGAGTGAGGGAACCTTTCTAGTTTGTTCCTGAGGAATTAAGTTACTGTAAGTTTTTGTATTAGGTATGAGAGGATATTTTATAAGAGGTATTGATGCTTGTATTTCTCTTTTTCCTCATCTTAAGAGACCTGTTCATTAAACCCATAGTGACATATCATAGCCCCTGCCCTCCCCTTCCTGCATACTCCTCTCTGCTTAGATCTTGGGCATCCTCCCTTGCCAGAGTCTTGGTTGGTTGGGTTGCTCAGGTTTCTTTCTTTCTTGCCTGCTCAAATTTCCCTGGAAAAAGCTCATATCTGTTCTTTTGAGCCAGGAAATCCTTAATTTGGGTTCCTAGCACATTGCTGCTGGTTTCTGCATTTACTGCTTCCCACTGCCTTTGTAGAGTTAAAACAAACTGATGGAAAACAGTGACCCTGGAGAAGAGCCATCTGAAGGGAGGGAAGGTGCTGATTTACATGGGGAGCAGATGCAGGTTGTAACAAGCAGAGCCAGGGTTTTATCAGCACAGAAGCAAATAAGTAAACTGGAATCAGGTTGGAGTACACAGGATGCTAAAATGCAAGTCAAAATTGACCTCCCAGGATTCTCCCTGTCACGTTTGATTTGCTGCCAGGGGTGTGAGTAGGTGAGCTTTTCTACTGTAATGGCCAAATGGAAAAGATAAGGTTTGCCCTTTGGGAACACATGGGGTGCATGAATAATTGGAAAAGGTAGTTCTGGAACTTATACATGAATGTGGTGACGTCTCTGCCATACGTAATGGTTTTGCCACTTGTGGAAAATTAAAGTCTGTAATTAAGGTAACTCCCCCCAAGCCCATTCTTACCTGATCTCAGGCCTGCTGCTGGATCCCTGAACCCGAGGTACATTTGCATTTAGATACCTGCTTTTCCAATTTCCCTATGGAATGAACTGTTCTCTCCTACTGCCTTCATCAAAATTGACATTTTTACCATGGAAAAGTCACACGAGGAGCGTGATTACTACTCCTGAAATACTGTGGCGTTCAGTCCTGTTTGGAGAAACAGAGCCCTGTAGTAGGACTGGCTCCTGGAGCTCCTTTGGTATCCCCAAAGAGAAACAAAAGCAGGTGCCTGGTGTTCAATTGGTGCCTGAGCTGCTGGGAAACAAGGATACTCTCAGGTTCTCACATTTACACGTGAAGCTGTCCCTGTTTCTGGGTTGGCGCTTGCCCTGATCGTGCGTTAAACAAGCCGGATCGGTGCGGGCAACACAGCGTGGACAGATTAGATATTGTCACATACAACCAGTTACACAACCAGGAGCCCACCCAAGTGTCTCCTCTGCACGTGCATTTGCCCTGTGGGCACAGAATTTCCCACCTGCAGCTCACTGAGAAAAGTCACTAATACTTGTGAAATACTAAAAACTGTCTAGGTCAGTATGATAGCTTTTACTTTCATTTCATTCATATGTTTTTTTCACCTATTTTAATATCTGTTCTTCAGCTTCAGCACTGGCATAGCTGTGGCTTTAAATCATGGCCTCAGCCACTTCTGTGTGCCAATACAAGTTGTTTTCCTACTTCAGCCGTGCTGCTTTCATTGCATTTCTTTTTGGGTAGGAAGCTCTTGGTGGCAGTAGCAGCTGAAGCATCTCTTAAAGCACCAGATATGTTACATCTAAAATTAAGTTTATGCAGGTTTGTTGTTGTTGTTTTTTTCTTAGAGGTGTAAAGGATGATTCTAACAATGTTCTTTGGAATTTAAGAGGAATCTGGTATCAGCTGCATCTCGAATGTGAAAATGAAGCATCGCTCACGCGTACCAGGGTGTATAGATGTGCCCGTGAGCTCAGCTGGGTTTGAACCAAAGACTAAGGACTGAAGACACTTTCTTCACTTCCAGATTAGTGAACAAAATTCTCTGAGGTGTGATTAATGCTGTGACATCCTGAAAGCTGCATTTAAATTGTGCAAAGCCCATGCTTAATGCACAGGTGACGAGTGTCGTGACTCTACTTGTGAAGAGATGTCTGTAAGTCACAGCTGGGATTTCCCAAGAGACCGATGAGGGTTGCAGGCCCTGTTGAGATTGCAGGTTGGGTTTTTTGCAACCTCATCAAGCCTTGTCATGCTACAGAAGGTCTGAGACCTTTCTGCTGCCAAATTCAGTATTTGTGTTTAATTCCAAATGCCTTTTAAATCTTGGAAGAATATTGACAGATCAGCCATTGCTGTCTTAGGCCTTGAAGTCAATAAATGGGTGAGGGCTGACTAGATTTACAGCTAAATATGTTTGAAACTAAATTAATCTGTAGGAGGAGAATACGAATCTGTTCTTAGAGTGCTGTCACATTCTGTCTGGAAACATTTTCAGGATTAATTCCCTCTCTTCTGAGGTTAGAATTGTTGAAAATGTTTAATATTACCAATAATGGAGACATTAGTAACTGGGGAACTTCTATATGATTTGTAGAAAACATTGGGAGCTTTTGATTGATTCCCATATGAAAAATAGAAACATAAGTACTCTCTGCATGTTTCTTCATCCGTGAAAACTAATTTTGTTGCCTCTTGAAGAAAAGAATGGAAATGATTACTGGGAAAGGACAAATGCTATAAAAATAAGAGTTGGGCTTGTTTTAAAATAAAAAACCCCAAGTTTCAGGTGTGCCAGCTGATCACACAGTGCTTGTTAATAAATCTACCTCTAATACTCAACAGTAAGCTGTAGATAGTGGAAACTTCTTACGTGTTCTTCTAAAAACTTAATGGTGTTTTGTGTTTTCCTTTGAAGGGTCCAGATCACCAGACAATCTTGTTTAACCACGGAGCTGTTCAGAATATCGCACATCTGTTAGTCTCCACCTCTTACAAAGTAAGGCTTCAAAATCTGTCTGTGTTTTACATCTATTTATGAAAGGAATCCAAATGGAGCTTATAAAAACTATGTCTGTGCCTGTGAACTAAAAGCAGAAACAAGTGCAACGTCTGTTTCTAAAATAACAGTTGACTTCTATGGATTTCTGTCAAAAGGAGACCTGTTGTTCTGGAGTGCTGTGGAAAGTTAAGACCCCATTAGTTAAAACAAAGCTGGCTGTCGTTAATCCAAAGGAGGGACAGCTACTTGGCAGCCCAATAAAAACAGTCTGAACACATGAGGAGATAAAATAAGAATGCAGCTGATGAGAAGCGATGAGAACTGTTCTGAACAGGAGTCACACCTGTGAGAAGATGATGTAACTGGAACCTGTGGAGGCACCAGCTCCTGTGTGCTGTGCTCACTGCATTTCTCTGCTTTGGAAGCACCACCTCTGGGGAAAAGCATCGTAGTCTACCTCTAACCTGGGTTTGAGGAGGGGGTCAACTACCTCTTTTCAGTCCGAGGACAAAATTTCAGACCCTGAGCAGAGCCATAGGAGTCTGCTGTTCGTGAAATGGTTTGAGTGTATAACGTGCTTTCCGAGGCTCCTTGGCATAGCTTGTTTTTTTGAGGGTTAACAGGTGCCTGCTGTGCAAATAATGATTGAATGTGCCTGAATCCACTCCTGTGATCTCTAAACAGTTGAACTGCCATAGACTTTCTTAGGAACATAGCAATTTATATCCCCCCCCAAATTATGGACGTCATCGTTCTGAAAATAAGAAACACTGCAAATGGTCCAAATTTACCTTGAGTTATTTCTATTACAATATCTAATACTTTATCATGCCCTTTTTATTTTAGTAAAAGCAAGCCCCTTGCTGGTTGATTGAGACTGGATGAGGTAACGGTGCTTGTCTATTTTGATGTCCTGCCTTATGCAGAACGCTCGTGATAAAGTATCTTTCAGCAGAGAAATCAGGCTTTGAATGAGAATTTCAAGTGAAGGGAAACTTGGTGCTCCGTTTCTGGGCCTGGTTGTGTGGTGCTTTTAGTTGGGTTTGGGTTTTTGTTTTTAAAATCCAGTAGGAAATAAGTGGTCTGCAGTATTTTGTTAGTGAGACTGATAAACTTCTGGTTTCTGTCTTTCTGAACTAATTAGTTTTTCACCACGATTAGGCAACATTTTGCTCTGTCTCTCATTAGCTGACCATTTTATACTCTCTGTTACTTCCTCCTTTGCTGGTTTGGTCAGGCCTTTAAATTCCAGGTGTACGTACTCTGTTCATAGTCCTAGGATAAACCGCTTCCTTGTGGTCTTTGCTGCATCTTAGTCTTCTGCAGTAATTGGATGTTCTCAGACTTGTAACTGATGTGTTCTTGTAGAATTGTACCTTGTAGAATACCATCTCATTCTCATACTTCTCTATCCAGTTTCTAAACATGCAGCCAAATAAGAAGTTAACAGGAAAAGGCAGCATTTGAAAAACTTGTCTTGTTTTTCAGTACTCCCAGTAAAGGCCAATGAGGAATTTGAGCAATAGGTCCACATCAGTAAAGAGCAGACACCCTCAAAATGGGATTTCCATCCCCACTAGGAAAGTTTGTCTGGGTCTGCCAAGAGAATTGCTCTTTTTCACTGAGCTCTTTTCTGTTGGTGTGGGGCCTGTCCCACAGCCCGCTGCTCCTACGAGTACCCTTCCCCTAAGTTATAGCATCACAAGTGTGTGTCTTCACTCCTGGTGAGAGGGACCACAGCTTTTACAATAGCTTTACAGATAATGCTTTCCAGACCAAATTTACATATTTTTCCAAATGCTTGTGTTTCCTGTTTCTTGTGTAACTAATTGCCCTTGAGTAGACATTCCTAGCAAAGAAAGTAGTTGTCCTAGTAAGTTTAATATCTTTAATTCATAGAGCGATATTATATACAATAGTTAGCTTCCAGCTAGACTCCAGTTGTTCTCATCAGAACATTTACCCCCCTTCTGACAGGAATGTAGCTTTTGGGCTCTGAGTTTGACTTTTCTCAGTGCTTTTTCCATAACCAATCTCTGCTTCCTGCTGCTCTGAAGCCTACGCTGTATTCGGTTCCTTGGCCAAAATCAAACCAGGCTGTTGCAGGGCAGGCAGGCAGCCTGCTCTCTGTTTCTCTTGAGTAAGACTTCACTGCTACTGGTGAGATCTTAACTGTGGCTGTAATCAGATATTATCAAATTAGTGCACAAAAGCATGATTGACTTTGCTGCTGTTGTCTACCCTTGGACTTCCACGTTTCCAAGATGTTTTGTCGAGGAGGGTGGGATGGAAACCTTAAACTTGCAGTAAGTGCTTTGTCAGTGATGGGATTCTCTAGGTCAAAATCTCACTCCCTTTGCTTTGTTTTCACACTAAGAATGTGGTAACAGAAATAGGGAAAGACATGGATGTGGGTGAAATATGTACAACTGTCGAAGGTGAGGTTGAAGACTAATATCTGAACTAATTAGGTTCTCCATCTGGGAAGATGATAATGCTCTGTCTTCCCTATGTCAAAAAAGAGGTTATAAACACTTCATAGCTTAATGTCACTGGGCAACTGGGAAATATTGTTTCATTAAACCAAGACACGGTCTTGGACAGGAGTAAGAAGATCCAGCGTGAAGAAATCAGTGAACCCTTTTTGTACAGGTGATACCCGAGGCTGGGGAATGGCAGTAAAACTTACTGTGTATATTTGTTTTCAGATTAGTTTAGAATAATTTCGTCTGGATGGTTCTCTTTAGACATTTTATTAAACTCCCCTTTAAGGACTCCTCAAATACAATCTCAACTACACGTATTTCTGATCCTGTTACGTACTTAGGAGCCCTGGAAAGAAAAAGCACTGTTGTGATAAACCCATTCTGTTGTTTGCACACTTGGGAGGCATCACACACACGACCAGTGTTTCTGACTGTCGGGTTCCCCAGTTTTATCCTCACACCTAGCTCACAACGTGCCCTGTAGAAGGATGATTCTAACAGGGCGATCACAGCAGTCAAGGTGGGAGTTAGGAGTTTCCATCTGCCTTTCATTCATCATCTACGTTTCTTATTGATCAGGCAGAATTATTTTCTACAAGCCTAGGGCAACGAAACTGGTGAAGGGCCTGGAGAATAAGGCTTATGAGGATCGATTGAGGGAGTTGGGATTGTTTAGTTTGAGGAAGAGGAGGCTGAGGGGAGACCTCATCCCTCTCTACAACTGCTTGAAAGGGCACTGTAAAGAGGTTGGTGCTGGTCTCTTCTCACGGGCAATGAGCGATAGAAGGAGAGGGAATGGCTGCAAGCTGCAGCAGGGTAGGGTTAGGCTGGACATGAGGAAAAAGCTTTTCACAGAGAGAGTGGTCAGTCAGTGGAATGGGCTGCCCAG
This sequence comes from Jacana jacana, assembly GCA_013400555.1. NCBI lineage: Eukaryota > Metazoa > Chordata > Aves > Charadriiformes > Jacanidae > Jacana > Jacana jacana. The sequence goes on along the minus strand of VZTM01027162.1, from coordinate 396,297 downwards.
GGAGGGGGTGGAGTCCCCATCCCTGACTGTGTTTGAGAGTAGATTGGATGTGGTGTTGAGGGATCTGGTGTAGGGGAGAACTTGTAGAGTGGGGCTGATGGTTGGACTTGATGATCCCAAAGGTCTNTGTGCATAAACAGGGGAAAAATGTTGCTGGGCGGCAGTTCTGCACGGAAGGTGTACTCAGACACTTGGATTTACAGAAGCTGAACTGCCCCTTGTGCAAGTAGCTCGGGGTTTGTGATGAGTTTTACTTTGGGCTGTGGTCAATGGTACAGCCTCACAGCTAGTAATACTGAAGGTGGTGGCACGGTCCAGGTTAACAGCTCTGCTCGGGGGACTCCCCCAGGGGCCGGGGGCTGTGGTGTGTTGAGAACTGTATGCATTAAGATGATGAGGGAGCAGAGCTAATCCCTCTTCTCAGCTGTTTTAATTAAAATAGACTGTTCTACAAGCTTCACGTGCTTGCACAGCAGAGTTAATGTTTTTAATTAATTTGCCCATTTGACTTTTCCTTTCTGGTGTGGGTGGGTTTCTGTGTGTTCGTGATGACTGTCTGCCCTGTGTCAAAGTGTGGCCAAATCCTGTAGCAGCAATGCTAGGGTTAAACTCGCTTCATACTGGGAATTAACTCCTTTTAAGACCTTCTCCCTTTTATTGTATTGATAATAATGGAGTCAATTGCTTCAGGAGGTTAAAGAGATAAAATTACCTGTCCCTATATACTACTAAAATGAAATACACTCAAGAGTTTGGTCACTGTATCAGTGTGTCAGCTCAATGGTTTGCTTGTTCTTTTAGATTATCATGGCTTTGGCTTTTAATGTGAGTTCCCTGATTCAGTTCAGTTTCACTCACGCTGGTTTCAGTGCAAGGTCTCGAGATTCTGGGTGAGGATCGAGCAGGGTAGGTAGGATGGCCTCTTTTGTAACCTTGCCAGGTTATGATGACTTAACCCACTCCTGAAAGTGGTTATAAAGATGGGGGGGGTTGGAATTCCCTTAGGTAATCCCACTCCATGTGGGAGGTCTGTCTGGGGACCTCCTACACTCCCTTCCAGCCAGAATTGTCTGGTTTTACTGGTTTTATTAGGTAGCTCTTAGTGAAGATGGCCAGTTAACTGCATTGCAGCAGTCTCAGTTCTGATTGATTTTTGGGTATCTTTGGGGATTCAGAGAATACAGAGAGAATTAGCTATTAGAAATTATCTATTATTTTGCTGCTGTTGAGATCTCAGTGATGAAGGCAGGTTGGAGTTAAAAGAATTGTGCTGGCTCTGGGCTGTCTCCTTGTCCTGGGATGAATACTCCCGGGTTTATTAGTGTTCTTTACGGATCTGCTTCAAATTGGAAGGAGTTGGATAGAAAAATCCCATCTTTTGCTGATGCTTTGCAGAACCTTGGCTCCAGTGGACTTTTGGAAGCACAGAAGAAAATGATGTGGTGAAAAAAAAAGATAATCACAGGAAAATGGAAGACAAACCAGTATCTCTGAGTAGCAGATGAGTCCGTGGGCAGCCATCCTTCTTAGTGTGGCAATTAAGACCTCAGTTTTGCAGCAGTTCTCAAAGCTCAAAAAGACCTACTGGCTTTTCTTCCCTAAGTCCACTCCCTGCTTGATTCCCCCAGTGTCAGACTATCCCTCCTTCCTTTGTTTCTGATGAGAGAAGTAGGTGAAATGTCTTTTCTTTCAACTTCTAAATAAGACTTTGCTCCTGCCGTGCATTCATATGTCAGTGAGTCTGGGGGTCAATGAGTCTGTGGTCAATGAGTCCTTGGAGGGATGTGGATGTGCAAGGGGCTCTTTAAGCATTTGTGAAGCCTTTTGTGCAATTTGTGTTTGGGTCCATGCTGGCATGCATGGCTGTCTTAAGAAGTTTCCTTTGTTTTTCAACAACTGAAGTAGACCTGTAATAATTAATGAATACCTCTGGACTGGAATGGAGGAGCCTTGGCTTAAGCAGCAGTGTAGGCATGGAGGGAAGCACAGAAAGCCTCTGGGGAGAGTGATTTGCAGCCACAAGTGGAGCAGTAACCTTTTCTACTAAAATTACCGAAACAGCTTACAACTAAGCCAAGCCTGTTTCACCTGAAGTCAAAGTGCTTTAACTCAGTTCGTGTTTGAAACAACTGCTTTGTCTGGCCAGCAGAGCCTTGCCAGACTAAAAGGCAGCTGCAGGATGAGGGCTTTCCTCCAGATTGTTCAGGTGTGAAAATGAGATTCTCCTGCTATTGGCTGCAGGGCTTGGACAGTAAAAGTTTACCAAGTGATCTCTATGCTAACAGTCACGTCTTGTCTTCTCATTTCCAAGAAACAAGTATATAAAAAGAGCTCTGATGATGGGATTTCAGCTATGGCTGTCACAGGTAGCTGCTTGGAACCAGATCAGTGGTGTTGCCTTTGAAGAGGTGAAAGAGCTCTCTTTAGGCACTCAGAGCTCAGGAATGCAGTGCCAACATGATATGGATACAGTGCATTAGTGTGTGACTGCTCCTTAGCCAAGCAATGCTAATCAACCATATGTACCTTCAAACTGCCCAATTGAGAGTTGAAACATGTAACTGTTAAGTGATCTTTAATAAAAATTAATTATTTTTTTACCTTCATCTGTGGCTTGGTAAAAGCCTGTTACAATGGCCTAATTCAAAAGCTAAACCAAGAGGTACGTGACTGCTCCTGCACTGAATGCAGAGCAGTTGTCCTCCAGCTTCATTCTGCTTCCTTGTGGTACAGCGATAAAAACCAATTCCATGTAAACCTCTTCTCTTGGTGGGCAAACTACTTCATATCTCTGGTAGCTTGGAGTGCCTGTACAGCTAAGTTAACAAAGCAGCTCCTCATTTGACTGATGTGGGGTGTCAGCATTGTAGAGGGAGACCTTGGAGTTGTCAAATCCACTGTCTAGGGTCTTGTCTAATAAAGAACAAATGTTGGTTTGGTTCAGTGTCAGAGGCTTAATTGGGTTCATCATTAGCAAGGGTGAGCCTGTGGGCAAGCATCACGATGGTACCGCATCTCCTGGTTTGATCAACACCTATCAATACTTCAAGGGTGGGTGTCAGGAGGATGGGGCCAGGCTTTTCTCAGTGGTGCCCAGTGAGAAAACAAGAGGGAATGGGCACAAACTGGAACATAAGTTCCATGTAAATGAGAGGAGGAACTTCTTTCCTGTGAGGGTGGCAGAGCCCTGGCAGAGGCTGCCCAGAGAATTGGTGGAGTCTCCTTCTCTGGAGACATTCAAACCCCACCTGGACGCATTCCTGTGGGACCTGCTGTGGGTGGACCAGCTCTGGCAGGGGCTTGGACGGATGATCTCCAGAGGTGCCTTCCAACCCATAGCATTCTGTGATTCTGTACTTAATACAAAACTTGAAGTGCTTCTGACTAAGATGTCAGACTACCAACCCTGTGTTGATTCTTCCCTGATTGTTTGAAGTGTTTGCACGTGCTGTGTGCAGTGAAGGACATGTCTATGTGTATTGCTTCTTCATCTTCATGTGCTGTGTGCAGTGAAGGACAGGTCTATGTGTATTCCTTCTTTGTCTTAATACAAGTTGTTCATTTTAGGGGGTTTTGTTGGCAAAGGAGGTTTGTGAATCAGCAGAGTTTGATGGTTAGACCTGTTTTGACCAGTGTGTGGTGCAGATATTGACCAACACTCCAGCACAATGTCCTGTACTAGAAATCTGCTTAAAAGTACACCTGTAGTAGTTTGTGTGCCCAGGCTTAGTAAATAAAAATGTATTTAAATCAATAGTAGGACAAAAGGGACTGCATTTCATTAGCTGGCTGTTCTGTAAAGTCTTACTGAGGTCCATAACATAAACTCACCTATCATTGTATTTTTTTATTACCTTTTACAGCCTTACTTCCATGTGCAGAGCGGGAGCAATACGGACAGACGATTCTTGCATCGTTCTTAAGGTGAGCTGGTTACACAGTTTGCTGCTTGAAATGTTCTTCTCATGTAGGGCCATCCTGGTTTTATTTGTCTCTTTGAAAAAGCAGCACAAAGTCTTTTACTCTGAAGATTTCAAAGCACCATGTTGTCTTGATTTTGTTTTATTTAAAAAATGAGTTCCCTAGTTTCCCTTTGTGTCTTTAAGCACTTCGTAGAATCATTTTGGGTGATAGAGACCCTTGGGATCATAGAGTCCAACCATCAGCCCCACCAACCCAGGGGTTGGACTAGATGATCTCCAGAGGTCCCTTCCAACCCCTGATCATAGAATCATTTAGGTTGGAAGAGACCCTTGGGATCATCTGCCCCACTCTACAAAGTTCTCCCCTACACCAGATCCCTCAACACCACATCTCAACCACTCTGAAACAGAGTCAGGGATGGGGACTCCACCCCCGTCCTGGGCAGCCTATTCCAAGCTCTGACCACTCTTGCTGGGAAGAATTCTTTCCTCGTGGCCAGCCTAACCCTACCCTCCTGCAGCTTGAGGCCATTCCCTCTCCTTCTATCACTAATTCCCTGTGAGAAGAGACCAGCACCAACCTCTCTACAATGCCCTTTCAAGCAGTTGTAGAGAGGGATGAGGTCTCCCTCAGCCTCCTCTTCCTCCAACTCAACTGTCCCAGCTCCTTCATAAGATTTATTCTCCAGGCCCTTCCCCAGCTCTGTGTCCCTCCTCTGCACTCGCTCCAGCCCCTCCAGATCTCTCTTGTGTTGAGGTGCCCAGAACTGGACACAACACTCAAGGTGTGGCCTCACCAGTGCTGAGTGTTTGCAGTGACGTGGCTTTTTAAGGAAGTTGTAAATAAAGAATCATACTTAAAGGTCAGTATCCAGAAATAAATATGCCAGTTGGACACACATCCCTTGGAGCCTGTAATCATTTCAGTAACCATTTGTAAGTAACGTGGAAACAGCACTACTGCCTTGGTGTCTGTACGTCAACAAGGCACTGGTTTGTCTTTCAAAAGCTTATTTCACAGGACTACACTCAGAATACTTGCATGTCTGTCACAGGCAGATGAATTCTCAGGTCTCACGATGTTGTGTATGTTTGTCTGCTTTGTACTTTGGCTAGAGACATTTGATTTAAAAAAAACCAAAAAAGAAGGTTGTCATGATAAAATACTGGATTTTTTTACCACATGTGGCTTCATAAGGAAGTCCAGAAAAGGAAACTTTATGAAATGCCATGGGAATGTTACCTCTCAATAGCCACACTTCTATGGCTAATCAAAAGGAAAAGCCAAACAAGCTGTTGATGAGCAAGCACATCAGCCAGGGGTGAGGTAATACTAACGCTGCTCGTTTCTCCATGAGATGTTGATGTATCAGTGTAATAATGCAGTAAGAAAACACCTTTGCATTCTTTGATAATTACTGTAGCAGTCTGGCAGGCTCCAAAGCTTTCAGTGTGCTTTTAGCATCCTTCCTTCCAGAGAATAACACATAGTGCAGACTTAAGGAAATGCAGTTTCAATGGCTGCAAAAGCAATGTTTTCCCCATACGTGCCCCTGCATGGAGATTGGGAAGGCCACGTGTTCTTGGAGTGAGTCGAGCAAGTGTCAGGATTTGGTGATGTGTGATCTGAGAGCCAGTAACTTCTGGGAGGGGCCCTCCATGGTGTTCACATCCTGTTGTGAACAGACAGCTTCTAAATGTGTGCCTGACCACAGCAGTGCTGGAAGCCCGGGGCACTGCAGAGACCTGTCGTGGGTACTGCTTCAGGCAACACATGCTTCTCACCACCCAAGGCTACTGATGATGCTCTTCTCGCTGTGGACCAGTGCAAACCCCTGATGGCTCCTGCAAGTTTACATTTTAAACTGAACTGTCACTAGAGTGTCAAGAACTATCCTTAAGTCCTACTTTTTGGCAATGCTGTGAAAAGGGTGGGTTGTACATGAGATACTGCAATAAGGAAGCATATTCATTCCTTTCAACCTCTGTGGCAGTAGAGTCTGGCACAGCTTTTGTTAGTGGGATTTTGGTATCCATCATCCCAAGTGATGACAGATGAAACCTCCATGTGTTGGCTGAGACAGAGGCCTGTCCCTCCTGTCTTTTTACCCAAGAAAGTCCAAAATGCAGTTCGTTCCAGTGTTGATGCGTTCGTTCCAGCGTCTGTTCTGCACAGGCAACTGGTTTTACTGCAAGTGAGGAAGCCAAGTCACAGCCCTCTCCCTCCTTCTCCTACTTAGCTTTTTTCCAAATGGACACTCCGCTTCCCTGGTCTCTCTTCTATTTCCCTAAATCACCTAAAGGTGATTTATCACCTTTGCAGCGCAAAGGGGAGCTTTCACCTGGAAGCTGCTTCTATGCAAATACATGGTCTAAATTTTGGACTAAAATTTGTTGTAGTAATACTTTAGAGAGAAGAGTGTCGACAGAAAGAAGACATGGAACCATGCCCTCTTGTTAACAACCCATGTAACTTCTCGTCTTCTGGGTCACTCCAGGAGCTCATAGTTTCAAGATAACACACTGTCTCAGTCTGGGGTAAATCCAGTCACAGATGGCTTGACCTCTTGTGAACTAAAAAGAAGCAATAGCCTCTTTAGTTCTCAGAAATTATTGGAGAGAACTTTGACCCTTTGCTATCAAACTTTCTTCAGTTGGAGGGCAGTCAGGAATGTGTGTTTCCAAGATGGTTTTGATTTATTTTCATTGCTCAGCTTGAGGAGTGGCTTAGCCTGTAACATGTGAAGAACTAAACTCAGTTGGTACTGGGAGAAGGCAGAGGAGGTTGATAAATACTGGAGTTGCTTGGATGGGGAATTATTTTTTCTGGAATTCTAATAAGGAGAGTGACCATTTGTCCAGATAACCCTGATGTATCCCAGTGATACCTTGTGAATTAAGTATTCCATCTTCACAGTCCATTTTCAGACTTTTATCTGCTGGTCAGGAAAGGTCAGGTGTGCTCTGTGGTTCTTCATCTTACACCTCTATTAATGCTGAGGAGCAGGGGACTCTAGAATCAGAGTCATAGAATCATTCAGGTTGGAAGAGACCCCTGGGATCCTCAAGTCCAACCATCAGCCCTACTCTACAAGTTCTCCCCTACACCAGATCCCTCAACACCACATCCAATCTACTCTGAAACACAGTCAGGGATGGGGACTTCACCCCCTCCCTGGGCAGCCCATTCCACTGACTGACCACTCTCTCTGGGAAAAACTTTTTCCTCTAATTACATTGTGCTGCTGACCTGTAGGTCTAATGGAACAGTGAAAATCAGAATTCTTGGTTTTGTTCATTTTACACAGCTGGAATTGCTAAAAATTGCTAAAAACTGAAATTTGTGTTTCTTGCGTGCTTGCACCCGGTGAATTAACAATATCTAGCCTTTGAATTCCAAGAAATAGCTCATTTCAGGCCATTTGACCTTGGAGAGAATGGGGAAGTACAGTATCTTTGTGGTTTAGACAGGGAATTCCTTGTGTTCTTCTTTTGTCAACCCAACCCGCGTGTCGCTTTTGGAGAGCTTACCTTCACTGTTTGTCATTTAATTTGTGCCAGTCCCAGCTTTTCATATCCCCTCTGCCAGCTTGGGAGTTGAAACTGATGGCTCGTAAGCATTGGCTACAGTTGTGAATAATACAGATTTAAAGGTGTCATAACAATGAAACGCCTGAAGGCTTTAAAGCCAACTTTGAACAAACTGGCAGAGGTCCTAGAAATGTCACTTCTGGAATGAAGAGGTTTCTGAGGGCTTAAGCAGCCCTCAACAGCTGTGTTGGCTTTTCAAGAGCTCTGCCTCACTTGCTAAGGAAGCAGAAGGTCCTTGGGTGCATCTGCACTATTTGAACCATTTTTCAACTATTTAGGCTGAAAGCCTTCTCTGATGTCTTAAGTGCCAGATGCACAGAGAGGAGGTGCTTTGCCTCCCCAGTTCAGGTGCAGGATCAGATGTTAATTCTTCTGGTAGCATCTACTTCTTACATAAAAGTAGGCAAGTCCTGCAACTCTGCTTCCTTACCCCTGGAACCGAGATCCGAGCTACGTAATCATTTGAACAGTCAATGCTTAGGTGTTATTTCAGGTCCCCCAAAACATAACCCTGAGAAATGTTTTCTGCTCACATAATTCTGTTGAAGTTGATGTAATGCAAGAAAAAAACTTTGATGTTACTCCTTGTCTGTTGTCTTACTTCTCTTTGGAGAGGCTTGAGTGAAGGTGTTGAGGCTTAGAATTGTTCTTTCCAGAGTTCAGTGCCTTTCACTGAGCTGCAGATAAAGAAAGATTTGATTGTTTTTAACACTTAAAGTAGAGAAAGGAGGACAAAAGTGTTGCCCTATGACTGTAACCAAGGTAAGGGGATGTGTCAGGGTAAGGCAGAAAGGACCTGGATTCCAAATGGAGCTTCATTTTTGGCTGACTCAATATACTCTGTAGGAGTTGTCCTTCCTTCCCTACTCCTGGCAGCCAGCAAGGGTCAAGGAAGCCCTGAGGTTACTTTTCACTGCACTGTCCTTAGTCAATCCTAGATTGCAAAGGGGAAACAGGGGTCAAGTGCTTCTTGAGGGCAGCTTGGGTACTTTATTCTTACTACACACAAGAACCAAAACCTGTGCAAAGATGAAGTCTTGAGGAGATTATTTTTTTTAAGCTTTTGCCAAACCTTGACCACGGTCACTTCTAAACATTGTATTCACACAAACTACTTCTGACTGCATGAGAAGTTGGTTGAGAGTAGCCTGCTGTGTACTTAGTAATGCCTGAACAATTTCTCTGTCTTTGTAGTCTTTAAAACCACTAAAATGTTTTGGCCTAGAGGTGCTGTCTGAAGAACATTGTTGAGGATTGCTCTAGGATAGCTGTTTGGTTTGGGGTTTGGGGTTTTTTGGGTGAGCTTCTTTATGGATGTAGCTGCACTAAATGGTGGGTTGGTTTGTTGGTTTTGTAACTTTTCAGACTCTGCCATGCTTGGTTCGGATGTGTAGTAAGGAAAGGCTGCTGGAGGAGCGAGTAGAAGGAGCAGAAACGCTGGCCTATTTGATTGAAACAGACGTGGAGCTCCAGAGAATTGCCAGCATCACCGACCACCTCATCGTCATGCTTGCTGACTACTTCAAGTATCCCAGCTCCGTGAGTGCAATCACTGATATCAAGAGGGTATGTTTTTTTACCCAATTCTGAAGCTGTGTTCTGTGCAAAACCCAATAATAAATGGGCTCAGGATATATATATATATTTATTAATTCTATTTAAACCTTATGTTCCTCACTAGAAAGGGGAGCAGAGGCCCAGCAGGACTTGATTCCTCATGCGTGTGGTCCCCAGGTCTTTGCTCACTCCCTGCTTTTTCTGGAGACTGTATTATCCAACTGAAAGTGATTGTGTACAGCTGGACTCCTGTAAGAAGGATGCTGCTGGTCTGAGTCTGAGATACACAGATGGGCCATGGGGAGTTTTATATAACTTCACCATACAAGTTTCTTTCCATTTGCAGAGATAGCAGTGAAGTACCAGACTGACACTGCTTTTTTGTTTTTCCCATCATGTTTTTCCTTCGCCGAGTTTAAGACTTACCTTCAGGAACCAGTGTGTTTCAGCTTCATAAGAGATAATAGTCTGTGTGCTGAGAAATCAGTTTAAATTCTTAGGTCAGGTTTGTGCAAAATGTTAAGCTCAGAGATGGCTTGGTTCTGTTTAAGCAGAAAAACACGTGGATTTCGTGTTACATTTCATAATAAGATTTACCAGCACTTGCAAGAGCCTGGAAAAACAGAAACCAGATCTACCTTGGAGCTTTGGTTCCTCAGGTGTTGTGGTCGGAGTTCTCATCTGTGAAATGCTGTTTTACAATTTGCATACACTTCCCCAAGTGCTGGTGGATCAATCAACCTCAGAAGCAAGAATGGTTTTGCTGTTCCGCATAAGGAAATGGCCGTTGTCTATTCCCTTCCCCTGAGTCTGATTTTTAGAAAGACCCCTCCCAAAATGGGTTCCAGAGCCTTGGATTTTCTCTGAAACTGCCCCAAGTGGTAGACTCATTTCTCAGACTTTTATAGAGTGGGATGGATTCTGCATACAGAGCTGCCTTGAATTCGATGTAAAAACGATGATGAGCTCAAGGCTACGTCCACTTGGCTCTTGAAAACTGCTATAGAATGGAGATTAAACCACCCCTCTGAGCAACCTATCCCAAAATTTGACTGTTCTAAGAGTGAATTTTTATTTCTTATATCCAGTAAGAACCTCTCCTGTCTCGGTTTGACTATGGTCTCTCCTTCTCTTGCTGTGCACATCCATAAAGAGTCTGGCTCCGTGTTCTCCCTGTAGGTATCAGAGGGCTGCTTTTAGGTCTGAACTCAGCCTTCTCTTCTGGCTGAGCAAGCCATGGTGTACACCCCAGCTGCTCCTCCGGGTCTGCTCTCCTGAAGTCAAGACTCTGTGCTCTGCAGGAACTCGAACACCTCGATTCTATGACCCCAGTAGCTGCTGCTCCCATTGATTATTCCCTCCCCACCCCCTGCCAAGAAGTTTTTCCCAGTTTGAGAGCAGCCTATCTAGTGGTGCATCATTGGCACCTGCGTGGAGATGTTACCTTCCAGAAACCTCACAGCCAGCTCACACCCTGCTTTGGTGCCTTTACAGCAGAAGTTGGAAGTTAACATCCACCTTGATGTTAAGCTGGAGGTCCTGTGATGTAGAGACTGTCTTGGGTTCCCAAATTCTTTTGCTTCACTTCTCTTGATAAAACTCCCTTTGAATCTGTCCCAGTTTTTTCACTTCGGGCTTCTTCCTGTAAGTTTGTTGGGTAAACCAGAATAGCTTTTGCCTGAATAGGGGTCTGGAAAGAGTCATAACTTTACAGAAGTGCTTTGGCCTCAAATTGTTTAAGCAGACTTATCTGTAACTCAGCAAAGAAATTAGCCATGTTATTAACTTGAGTTGGTAAATGTGGACATCAGCCAGTGGAAGAGCAGTTCATTTGTGTTTCTGGCTGCCCTGGGTGTGGTCGAGAAACCCCCATAGATAAGCACTAGTTTACACCAAATAAGATTATCACACTTGTATTTTTTCAGTGTCTGCATTTGCTATCTGGGCTTTATTTCCATAGCTGGACCATGATTTGAAGCACGCCCATGAACTGCGCCAGGCTGCTTTCAAGCTCTATGCTTCCCTGGGAGCCAATGATGAAGATATCCGAAAAAAGGTGAGCTTCTGAAAAACCTTAGCAACCAGGGAACGCTGCAGCTGACAGGCTGAAAGGCAGTGCAAGAACTTGCCTCTGTTGTCTTGTATGCTTTTATAAAACCAATGTGTTTTCTTCAAATACAAACCCTGGAATTGTTTAGTCGTACTGGGGAACAAAGATTTCTGGAGTGACCAAGGAGGTTTGCACTGTCATAACAAAGGAGTTGTGTGAAGGAGAACAAATTCTTTTCAAATGTCCCAGGAAAGAGGTTGGCTGGCTGGAGCACTCGTCTAGTTAAAAATGTATGTGTGGAAAGTGAAAGGAAATTAAGCAATGAACGATTAATTCATTATAAATTCATAGTAATGTAATTCATAATGAATGACTCCACAATCAGCAGATTTGCAGATGACACCAAGCTGTGTGGGGTTGTCGACACACCAGAGGGACCTGAACAGGCTGGAGAGGTGGGCCCGGGTGAACCTCATGAGGCTCAACAAGAGCAAGTGCAGGGTTCTGCACCTGGACTGGAACAACCCTCCTGCTCAATACAGAGGAGGGGATGAGGTGTTAGAAAGCAGCCCTGAGGAAAGGGACTTGGGGGTACTGATGGAGGAGAAGCTGGCCATGAGCAGGCAGTGGGCACTTGCAGCCCAGAAGGCTAATCCCATCTTGGGCTGCATCAAAAGGTGCGTTGCCAGCAGATCCAGAGTGGGGATTCTGCCACTTTGCTCTGGTGAGACCTCACCTGGAGGACTGTGTGCAGGTCTGGAGCCCTCGAGAGGAAGGACATAGACCTGATGGAGCGGGTCCAGAGGAGGGTCATGGGGGTTGGAGCACCTTTGCTACAAGGACAGGCTGAGGGAGCTGGGCTTGTTCAGCCTGGAGAAGAGGAGGCTCCAGGGAGACCTAAGAGCAGCCTTCCAGTACCTAAAGGGACTACAGGAAGGCTGGGGAGGGTCTGTTTACAAAGGCCTGCAGTGACAGGATGAGGGGCAATGGCTTCAAGCTGGAGAAGAGCAGCTTTAGATTGGACATTAGGAATAGGTTCTTGACTCTGAGGGTGGTGGAGCACTGGGACAGGTTGCCCAGGGAGGTGGTTGAGGCCCATTCCCTGGATATATTCAAGGGTAGGCTGGAGGAGGCCCTGGGCAAGCTGGTCTAGTTGGGGGTGTCCCTGCTGACTGCGGGGAGGTTGGACTGGATGACCCTAGAGGTCTGCTCTGGCCTGGAACATTCTATGATTCTGTGATTACAAGCAGCATGTCTTTAATGAAGCATGGAGTTGCTGTGACAGATGTGGCACATACAGGAGGCAGGGGAATTTTCTGAGTTGATTTGCTGGTTAAAGGGTAAGATGGAAAGAAGAAAGATGTGTTTCTTCTTCCTTCTGAAGAAAGGAGGAGGCTGGAAAACACAGTGTGGAGGATAACTGGCAGATAGGTTTATCGGTGGGGGAACCGTTCTGGATCTCCAGAATTCAACCCAATGAGCTTGTGTTTTGTTGCAGGATGAGCTTCTTTAGTTAACTAGTAATGGTCCTTCTATGTATCAAAGCTTTGGTTTTAGTAAGTGGTGGGTGTGTGCCTGACAAAGTTGATTTATTACAAAAAAAGCCATCTTTTATCTTGGTATTAACTCCCTTTCATCCTAGCCTTACGTGCCTGTGCTGGCTGGGACTGAATATGGCAAATCAGCTACTACTTCTTTTGCTCCAGATCCCTCCTGTCCCCAGTCTGTCTATATGGGGTGCACTCACACATGCACTCTTCCCTTCGAAAACAAGATTAAGTGTCATTCATATATATATATATATACACATATATATAAGAGAAGGTGGCTTGCTGGTTTTACTTGTGGTTTATCTATGCAATATTTAAAATGTTGCAGAAAAAAAGCCGACAGAGCATAAATACTCGTGTGGTTTTACTCCTATAGCTCTAATTCCTTTTTGCTCCAGATCATTGAGACAGAAAACATGATGGACCGTATCGTTAACGGCTTGTCTGAGTCCAGTATCAAGGTGCGGTTAGCTGCCGTCAGGTAGGAGGCTTTTCGGATGCATACAGTGCTTCTGTCTTAGCAAAGTCCAACACTGAACTTGGTAGAATTCCTGATAATTTTTCCAAAGGTAATCTGAAGTCCTTTCAGATTATTTAAGGGGTGTTATCCTGGACTAGTGTGATTATTTTTTTTTTAATTATTTGTTGCCATTTGCAGTCTACTAATTGCCAGATTCCCAGCTGTGTAGAAGCAACGTGTGTATCACAGTAGCGTCTGTGTGAGTGTGGGGGTTTCACAAGGAAGGTTTCTTTTCCATTACAGATGTTTGCACAGTTTGTCCCGTTCTGTACAGCAGCTCAGGACAAGTTTTCAGGATCATGCTGTATGGAAACCTTTAATGAAGGTAAGGAGAGAAAAGTCAAGTCTCAGCTACTGAGGTGTAGGGTATTGTGTCTGTTCAGTTTGCATGCCTGTCTGTAGAGTCATAATAAAAATCACCTAGAAATCACATTTCACTCCCTTCTCCTTAAGGGAGTCATAAATGGGTGAAAGCCAAGCAGTGGCAAAGAGGACGGTGATCCATGCTTGATTTTCGGTTGTTTTTTTTTCTTTGAGTGATTGGGGAGTGAGGCTAAGAGGTGCCTAATGTTTACACAGGGCACTGGAAGGACTATGTCAACCCTAGGAGGACTTTACTTTCAGGCACAGACTAGATGGCACAGTTCAGGCTCGGTCCCTAAGCCCAATGAGAGAATTTAGATCTGCATTTTCTCCTGTCATTCTCTACGTCTTAGATCTCATTGCAGATTCTAACACTGAAGCTGGAAGGACCTTTAAAAACACAAGTTTCACTAGAATACACTCATCCACAAGATCCAGGTGTGAGATGAACTTGTGTAAGGTACATCTCCTCTCTCACCCTGTAGTGTGACTGTCATTAAGTTGCAGATAAATAAACCAGTTTATCAGTTTTGACATGTTTTAAGACCTTGAAAATGGGGAACAAAGTCTGCCAGCAAGAAGCCTGAAAGCTTGGGCAGTATGAGAACTGTCAAGAGAGTCACCTGAAGTGAGCTTGACTGTGTTCAGAAGTAAAACAGCCAAACCAGAGCAGGTGGTGTTGGCAAAAAGCAGCTGCTGAGGCTGCTGAGGAGGCTTTCACTCAATGACCTGGAAGGAAGTAAAGGATCAGGAGATCCTTCAGGTCTTTGTAGAGGTATTTTGAGATTTCGAGATGGCCACAGTACTCGGGGATGTTTTATTCAGGCATGACTTTCTCTGTTCTGCTGGTGTTCTAAGTCTCACAAGTTAGGGACTCACTAGTTCTAGAACACTCTCTGGCCATCCTGCTGGCTGCAGGCCAAGAGACTTCCTCAGCCTTTTCTGTTGCTTGCATGGATTAGAGGATTTAAAGCATGGGCCTGCTTTTTTCTGCAGTTCCAGGGTAGACTTGACGGGGAAGCTATTTCCTGCCAGTATACACACAACAGAGCAGCTGCAAGTGAAGTGCTCCTCCTGGGGCTGGGTGTTGTGATAGGAATCCATGGGTGTCTAATTCATTAGTCTTATTGGCAGCTCAGAGGAGGTTTGATAATGCAGGTTTTGGGCTGTCGCTACGGTGGAATAATTCCATGACCGTCGCCTGAAGGAGCTTGGAGGGAATGGTTTGAAAAGCCAGACATGAAAACATCAAACCTCTCTAAATGTAAAACACAAACCCCACAGGGTCTCTTGAGGAAGCCCCGCTAGCAGGAAGGGAGAGACACGTCACAAACCCAAACGTAGCTTTCCGGCTTCTCTGCTAACGTGGCTGCTGGCGGCTGTTCCCTTGGGTTTCTCTTACATGAGCTGAAGTCACAAACTGGTACATTCGTTCCAAAACATCAAGAATTATTCTTAATAGAAAGGTTTAAGCAATATTAAATAAAGATAAATTAATTTTCGGTCTAGGTTAATGATAACTATGAGAGTCCTGTTGTTCCTGAGACATATGGCTGTATAAGCCATGGAAGAATAATGCCTAAAACCAGAGGATTTACTTATATGTACTCAGTGCAAGGCACTGTAGATGCAGTCACTGGTAATACTTGTGGTTTGCTCACTGCTCTGAAATAAAAGGTGGTACAGAAGAACTGCTCCATTCCCCCTTTCTTTGCTGGAGGAGCAGTTGTATCCTCTGTGCCTCTGAGTTTTCTCAGAACATGGAAGTGAGATGCTGTGCTGAAGAATGGCACAGTTTGCCACCACTGGAGTAGAACTTGTTCCAGGCAACTTGCTTGTCTGAAAGGACAGTTATGAGGAAATTTGTTGTGTACAGAAATGTTGAGGAAGCTCTACCTGGAGCTTCCTCCACTGTTCTGTAGCCCGTGACCCAGAGGTGGACTGCAGGACACAGCCTCCTCTCTGCTGAGAGAATGGCTGCAGAGCCCAATTCCAGCTGCAGGCACACGTATGCATTGCAGAGGGGATCTGTTTCTTTTAAATTGATCCTAAAAGCTCTCAAATTTGGCTTCTGTGAAGTAACTGCGTTGCTGCAGCCTGTCATGTAACGCCTGTCATCACATTGAGTTGGCTGAGCAGGTCTGGATCTGCGCTGCTGGCATCAAAACATCTCCTAAAGCATGGAATATCAAAGTGCAGCATAATTACAGGAATTATCCCGTTTCAAACTGATTCCTTCTTTATCCTACCTGTTAACAGAGATTCCCCCCTCTCCCCTTTGTGGTTGCAGGTTTTACAGAATGCTCCAAATGAAATTCTCGTAGTAGCATCTTCCACGCTATGCAATCTTCTTCTGGAATTCTCTCCAAGCAAGGAGGTTAGTATTTACCCAGAGCCAAAAGAGAGGCAACAGACAGAAGTTACATGGTGCAATGGTTCAATAAGCAGAAAGGTGTCTTAATTGGTAGCTGCTCTCTGTGAGTGTTGCAGAGCTGTAACGTCAGGCAGACTGAATTCACGCTCCTGAATAGAGTAAAATCATGTTTTTACAGCGCTGTGACAGTTAAATGTGGTCAAATGGGTAAATGTAGGATCTAAAAAGAAATAGACATGAAACTTTGGAGTTGTTTTTTACTTGCAAAACAATCTAAAACAACCCTAAGCAAGAAGAAGACAAACCAGTCTTCAGCAATATGATCCACTGTCTTAGGGAATTACAGCTGTAATCTTGAAAATGCCACCGTAGCCGAGTCTTGGGGGGTTTGTTGGTGTTGAAGGAATGACAGCACGTCTGTTCTTGAGTTCTGCAGCGTCTCTATTTCCTACAGACCATTCATAGCAATCCAGCAATTCCCCAAATCTTAAATATTCCTGAACTACAGACAGCAGTTGCAAGATTGTGGTACGTGTGGGCTCTTACCTGGCACTTGGGATCACCTTGGTTTGATCAGTTGATCTCGGTGGGTTTAGATAGAACATTACCTGACTGAGGCCGAGCACAAATTCACTGGCCCATGGGCTACTTTCTTCGTACTGCAGGTCCCAGTTGGCATAGTGTTTCCACTTGGATCAAAATACTGAGTTTTCTGTTGGGACACGTGGTTCACATCAAAAAACCCCATCCTTTCTGAAAGAAATACTACTTGTGTAACAAGAAGGAATGTTTACAAATGTTTCATTGGAAAGTATTTATAAACCATCTCATCTTCATTTGATATAGTGCCTTTCTTTTTTCCTGCTCAGTATTTTGAAAATTAGATGTAAACTACCAGTTTACATGTACTACCAGTCGTTTAAAGTAAATAAGCAAAGCTGCAGTGGATCTGTGTTTTACCCTGGAAAAGGGCTGAGTCAAACCCAGTTTTGGAATGTGGCTGCCTGCTGTGGCTGTGGAGCAGTCCCTAGGAGCCAGCCAGCTGCTGGGCCAGTGGCAAAATCACTGCCAGCTGATTGCAGTGCACAAAGGGCCTGGGAGCAGGTCAGCTTTGGCACAAAGTGCTGCTGCCTGGCTCTGTGACAGTCACACGAGATGGGCCATCTCCTACAAAGTGCAGCCTTTTCCACACATCCCTGTTTGCTCATTAATTCAGCACTTTGACAGGTTAAAAAAAACCCACACAACTTCCCCAAAACTCGGGGTACGTTCAATTATTCGCTGCTTTTGAAGTAGTAACTTCTGGAAGAAGGCAATGCCTTATGAACTAGAGCAGCATGAGTCATTGGCTGTATTGTAGAACCATAGAATGGTTTGGGTTCGAAAGGACCTTAAAAATCATTGAGTTCCATCCACCCTGCAGTGGGCTTTAGTGCCAGTCCTTTTAGTGCATGAGCTCTTTGGGTCTTAAATACAACTAGTGTTTCAGATTCAGCTTGACTTTGAAAGCAGTGGTTCCAAACTTAACTTCAGAGAATCCTGGAATGGTTTGAGTTGGAAGGGACCTTAAAGATGATCAAGTTCCAACCCCCCTGCCCTGGGCAGGGACACCTCCCACCAGACCAGGTTGCTCCAAGCCCCATCCAGCCTGGCCTTGAACCCCTCCAGGGATGGGGCAACCACAGTTTCTCTGGGCAACCTGGGCCAGGCTCTCGCCACCCTCACATGAAATAATTTCTTTCTGGTATCTCATCTAAATGTCCCCTCTTCCAATTTAAAGACCCATTACCCCTTGTCCTGTCACTCCACTCCCTGACCAAGACTATCTCCCCATCTCTCCTGAAGCCCCTCCAGATACTGGAAGGCTGCTCTAAGGTCTCCCTGGAGCCTTCTCCAATCTTAATGGGCCCAGCTCCCTCAGCCTGTCTTCATAGCAGAGGGGCTCCAGCCCTCTGAGCATCTTCATGGCCCTCTACTGACCATCAGGTCCATGTCCTTTCTATGTTGAGGACTCCAGAGCTGGACACAGTACTTCTATTACATTAATCAGGTTGAAAGAAAAGGTGAATTGGTATTTTCCCTGTCACAGGAAACCCTGTGAGCATGGCAGGCATGTGTATAGTATGACAGTGGTACGGGTGTGTATGGACATGTGTATGGCTGTGCATATACACGTGTACCATATGTGGATACATGCAAGAGTAAAGCTGCCTTGACCTGAGTTTTTTCTATAGAAACCTCCCTTTTAGTGCTCATGATGATAGGGTATGGTGTGGCCTGTTCATGTGAGTGGACTGGACATGTTGTAAACTCAAAAACAAGATAGAAGCAAGGCTTTTTTTTTGTATTGTACTTACATTTGTGTATAGATCTAATTAGTCTAAGTAGTGGTTTAAAGATTTTACTTTTTTTTTTTTCTCCCCCCTCTTTGTTTTTAGCCTATTTTAGAATCAGGAGCCATAGAACTTCTATGTAGTTTAACACAGAGTGAAAATCTTGCCTTGCGAGTGAATGGCATTTGGGCTTTAATGGTAAGTAAGACCCCACGGGTTAAATACAGCTCGTGCTTTTCATTCTGAAGGAGGTTGTGAATGGACTTAAAGAGCTCATTGGTCGTTATTCCAAATAACGTGGCTGAAATCTGGCTTGTCTTTCCCCCCCAAACTACAGAAGCCAAATAGTATTGGCCTGAGGCACTTCTCCAGTTAGTCCATAAAATCAAATCACCTTTTCGGTTCCGATACCGGTTTGGTTGCCAGGATCGCTCAGAGTGAGGTAGTGTCGGTAGCGTGCCAGGGGACAAACAGAAGCAGGTAATAACCAGGTCAGCCCTAGGAGTGTGGGGACATTTAATTCACTGTGTAGCAGTTCCTCATAAATTACAACCTTTGCAAGATTAATTACAGCAAGGATATTAGAAGCTGGCAGGTCTACTAAAAGAACGAAAGCCCAAGACTAAGGTAAAAAATCAAGCAAAAAACCTTTGTCTCTTTCAGAATATGGCATTTCAGGCAGAACAGAAGATCAAGTCAGACATCTTACGGGGTCTGAGTACGGAGCAGTTATTCCAGTTGCTTTCTGATTCTGATGTAAATGTTCTGATGAAAACTTTGGGGCTGCTCAGGAATCTTCTGTCCACTCGCCCAGTAAGTAGAGCTGCAAACAGACCTTCTGAAAGCGCATCAAACATGCACACAGTGCAAATTAATTCTTAATCCTTTTTGTAAGACAAGTTATTTTTCTGGTTAAGATTCATGTGCTATATATTGCTAGAACTGAGGCCTCTGTCTGGAACCAAATTGGTGTAAGAAAGCATTTGTGAAAGAACTCTCTGCATCCACTGAAACTTTGTAGTTATTATCAAATGCAGAACTAGATGATTGCCTTTGGTGTTCCACCCCAGTGCATTTAGCTTTCAGCAGAATGAGTTTCCTAATGGCCAGTAGGACAGTTAAGAGGGTTGCACTGTTGAGTCAATGTGTGGAGGAGGTGTGTATCTTCAGGATACCCGTGTTTCTTCTTTCTTGACGCCTGCAATGTTTGTTCTTCCCCAACTCTATGGATACTACTGCCTTTTGGAATTGGACTCTGGGAGCGTGCACTTACGGAATGCACACGTTCATGTTACACACTGAAATAAAGTGGTTTGAAAACGTAAGCCCGTGAATTGTTCTTGACAGGGAGAGGAGAGAGATTGGGGGAGGAGAAGGAAGGGGTAATCCCCTGTGAAGAACAGAGGGAAAACACGCAGCAAACATTTGGCAAGCCAACATTTTTGTGGGGGCAATAAAACCCACGAAGCCTCTACTGTGCATTTATCACGTACTGTGTTTCTACCATCAAAAGGTCACTGCAAAAACCTTCTGATGTTTGTACTTGTTGAGTCTCAATAAGCTTCATAGACAATTAGTTCTGTCTTAATGTGAAGAGATACTTTAATAACCAGTCATTCATTAAATTCACCCTGAGCTCTTGACAGCAGAGTCTCATTATCACTTAAGGTGTTCTTCATCCGAAACGATGTCCCAGCTTCACCTACTTCCTGTAGCATGTTTTAAAGGCAGAACCAACCAGCCTCCGCCCCAAACTCACTCCAGAATAACTCATCCAGCAGCTTTCGAATCAAGTCTCATGATTGGCAATTTTAAGAAGTCTTACAAGAATCCCTAACATCTTAAAACAAAAACTGTAGTGTGCCGTGTGCTGGAAACCTCTGGTGGTGGTTTCACTCTTGAGTTCGATGCGAGTTATTCTAGTACATCTAGTTTCATCCTTTTCTGTTGCTCCTAATGATGTTTTTATTCTAGTTCAGGTGTTCATAGGCTGTGTTCAAATGACCTTTTACCTGTAAATCTCTTTAAGCTGAGGCAGTTTTCTTAGGCAATAAGTAATGTATGTGGCTTATTTCTCGGGAGCCTCTCAGACTTCTGAAATGTGGATATCAGACCTGGTCATAGCGTTCCAGTAAGAGCAGCAAACACCAGATAAGAAACCTCAGTTTTCTTCGCCTTCTCTGATATCCCCCCATTATCAGAAGAGAAGTGGTTCTTTCCAGCTGCAGCATCATCCTTAGAGCTTGGGTGCACCAGGATTCAGTCTTCAGATTGGCCTCCAGGCAACTGGGAAACCAGTGTCTTTTCTACAGGTTACAGTGAAATGAGAACCAAGGCCCATTTCATGCTCTCTCAAACAAAACCAGGCTTCAAATGAAGAGGAATGTTATGAAGCTCTTCTGCTGTGATGAGTTCTTGGGTTTGGGAGACCTCTCTAGGAGCTAGGGTCTTTGGGCAGAGTTGCTACTCTCTGCTTAGAGTAGTTCAAGTAGGAATGGCCCTGCTTTGTCTGGAAAGTTTACACTGATGGTGTTTCATCATTGCTTTGGCAGCACATAGACCATATAATGAGCACTCACGGGAAGCAAATCATGCAAGCAGTGACCCTCATTCTGGAAGGGGAGCACAACATCGAAGTCAAAGAGCAGGTACTGATTTTTGTTTCATGTTGTCTCAGCAGAATGAAAACTCAGAAATGGCTGGGAATGCTTACTCTTCTCAACATGTCCCTTTTGGTTGGGATTATGCTGTGCTGTGAATATTTTACTAACTTTATTACTTACAAGAATGCTCTTCTTTCCAATGGATTATTACAAATGTGTCTGAATTGAATTCAGAATGTTGTTTTGTTTTTTTTTGAAATGTAGGTTCTGTAAAGAGGAGGGCACTGTATGTGAGAGCAGAAGAATTAAATCTAAGGCAATTGCAGGGCAGAAAGGGGACAGTTAGGAGCCAGGGAAAAAAAGGAAGGAGCCAGTATTTTCCCACTGGGAAGCGCATCATGGTTACCTGCTCCTGCTGCAGCCCTTGGAGCAGTTGGTGGTGAAGAACACCACCATCACCTGCCTTGCTGGCAGCACCACGTGTTCTGCTGGGTGACGTGGTAACTGGGCTGTTCTTGGGGTGCCTGCAGCGATCAGAGGAGGAGAGACACTAGCAGGGAGAAGAATGTGCTGGTGTAGCCCAGGAAGAAAGTGGGGAGGGACATGCCTTGACAANCCCATCCCTGACTGTGTTTCAGAGTAGATTGGATGTGGTGTTGAGGGATCTGGTGTAGGGGAGAACTTGTAGAGTAGGGCTGATGGTTGGACTTGATGATCCCAAGGGTCTCTTCCAACCTAAACGATTCTATAATTCTATGACCTGCTGCAGAGATGCTAGGGGAAAAGTAAGAGGATAAATGGGCAGAATTTGGCTGCTTAACTCTTGTCAGATAAGACGGTCAACAGAACCCTGTTTCTTCCTCATACACAGGGCATGTGGTGATAAAGAGTTGGGGCAGCAAGAAGCTGTGGGATGGAAACTCCCACAACTTTGGCTTTGGAGAGATGTTGGTAGGAAATAGCACAGCAACTGAGTGTAGAAATACAGTTAAATCCAGACTGGTCTAAAGCTCTGCTCAGTGAGGAATGGGCTGAAGGCAGATGGCAAAGGCCAGGGCCTTTTCTGCCTCTTTAAGTGCAAAATTAGCCAAAAAAATAATTTAAACAACCCCCCAAAGACTCTTACTAGCTAGAACCATGATATCAGTGAACTTACTGAAACAGCTCAGGATTAACCAGTTGTGTCTTTTTAAAGAGAGTTCTTCCTGATAAAGCCCTGGTGACAGGAATGGCCTTGCCTGCAGTGGAGGGTTGTTTGCCTTGCCAGGCCTCTCAGGATGATTTTGGAGGTGAATCAATGCATCTCAGAAATACCCTTGGAAAGGGCTACCAGACCAGGGTTGGCTGTAGCCTTCAGGGCTTGGGGCAGTTATACACAGCGTTTTCTTTGTCCCCATGGTGTGATCTGCAGCTTGCTCTCATCTCAGAATCGGGTCGTGCACCCAGTACTGCCTGTGGGTATGTGAGAGCTCGCGCTCATAGCAGGATGGTGCGTGTCTCTATCGCTGTCTGGCTCATTAATGTGTAATTAGCAGCTTAGAAGTAATAAATCTCTGCAACTGCTGACTGAGTGCAGTGCAGCCTAGACACAGGCATCGTACAAGTGCCGATGATTCTCTGGTGTCCTCCTGTAGCCATCCCAGCATGTCCAGAGAAGATAGCTAAGTTTTTCCACAGCTCCTTGGGAAAGAATTTGTGGAGCATTTCCCGGTGCTTCCTGAGCCCCAGGAAAGCTGCCTGGGCAGGTCTTAACGCCACGTGCATGTAGTGCCAACGTGGGCCTAGGTGCTTCAGGGTTATTCTGTTGGATGGCTTCTCTGATTTGCAAAAAATAAGCAGCTCTGTTAGTAGTTTGAGTTCTCTCTGCAGGTAAGATGTGTGATTAGACTTGTTGAAAACTAGTCATTACTCTGCCAGATCAGCAGAAAGGCCCCTGTCACTCATTCTCCTCACCTGAAGAACTAGATGGATGGGTTTGGGTTTTTTTTTCCACTAGCACTGACAGCAGAACAGACTGTTTTATTTTCCAGTGTGTTTAATCTTTTCTATATGTTGCATATTTCCACAAGAGACTTAAAGTCTTACTCGCTGAATTGATTGAATGAATGAATGTTGTGTGTTTTCTTTTAAACTGTCAAGGACTGTTTTTTGCCAGGGCTGTTCATCCACAGCTATTGACTCCTTGGCATTGGCCTGAGGTGCAAGGAGGCTGGAAAATCCAGATTAAAGAGACTAAAACTCATTAGAGAAATTGTTTATCGCGAGTTCAAAGCTGTCAAGGAAACTGTAACTCACGGGCTGTGATCTGTGGCCAAATAACAGTGCTCCTCTCTTCCAGACGTTATGTATACTTGCCAATATAGCAGATGGAACGACAGCAAAGGAACTGATCATGACCAATGATGACATTCTGCAGAAAATCAAATACTACATGGTATGGGGAAGATCTTTTAAGGGCTGTTTTTGTTGGTCTTTTGTGGGGAAAAAGAGGGTAGTTCAGCATTTTGGTGTGAAGGTTACTCAGTGTCGTGCACTTAACTTTCCCGTGCCCAGTTGTGTGTGAGAAATGATGTGGTGCAGCTCTGTGTGGTGGAGGTCCACTGAGGAGCTGATGCAAAGGAAAAGCCAGTGGTTATTTTCCATAAGGATGTAACAGTGACTTAAGCAATACCGGTAACAAATCTACATGGAAACGTTCCATGATCTTGGGAAAGGTGTAGCTTGTGGGCATCAATAAACATTTGGGAGGAAGTGATTGAGCGCTACCCCAGTGCCTTTGGCTGTGGGGTGGTATCTTTGAGAGAAGTTGTAGATAAGACTTAGTCCCAACTTTGCTGCCTTACATTTTGGCATTTGTCCTGTAATATATAAGTCTGAGAATTTCTGAATTTCTTCCTCTAAACTGAAATCCTATTTTTCTCTATTTAGAGTCATTCAAACGCTAAACTTCAGCTTGCTGCCATGTTCTGCATATCTAATCTCATATGGAATGAAGAAGAAGGTAAGAAAGCCTCATTATTAATGCATGTACATGTTACCATCTGATCAAATGTTGCCTTGTAGTCGGTATTTGCAGTGCATAGGCAGCACAGTGGGATCCAAACCATCATTATAGGGGTAACAGGAAATAAGTGATAGTGGTGAGGTGTCAAGAGCTGTTCTGGGGCAGGAAGAGGAGACACCAGAAGAGAGTGTCAATAAATGGGGGGTTTCCACTTGTAGCTTTTCTGTAAGGTCTGAAAACAACTGGAGTAAAAGAGAATCTTGGTAAGAGAGCTTCCAAGTCTCAAGGAGGCTGTGGAAAACTCACTGTTGTGGGGAACAGGTTTATTGAAGGGAGTAAATGTGTACTAGAAATGGGATTTGTTGCAAAGAAATTTTCCCCAGCTTGGATGGCTTGAATGGGTTGGGCAGTGAGACTCTGAAACCACTCGAAGGTCTTGTGGGTGGGACTGGGAGGAGCAGGGAAGGCATTGGGTAAGAAGAGTCATGGCCTGGAGCAACGGAAAGTAGCCAGGAGAGAGCTGAAGGATGGTGCTACACAACCTGTGCTGCAGGGGGAGGCAGCAGTGTGGAGCTGGAAGAAACGGCAAGGGGAAGGAATGGTGGGACTGGGAGAAAGGGGGGGGCTTTATCAAATGCGTGATCTACAGACCCTCAAGTTGAGCACCTGCTCTTCAGCGAAGAAATTGGTGTTTCTACTTGGCTTTGGTGTTTTTCTTCACCTGTGTAACTTATTCCACATCTCTCAGATGACAGAACTTCGTTCATTCTGTGGCTTAGCTCTGTTCCCAGTGGCTTTCCATGCCTTACACAGTGCTACTGCTCAGACTCCAGACCGTATCCCGGGTTACACGTTCCCTGCATCCGAATCCCAGAGACGAGACCAAACCAACCAAAGCCAAGCTTCTCGCTTTGGGATAAACTACTTTCATATTTTTACCTTCAATATTGTCTTTTCTCCCAATATACACACATGGAGTATAAAAAAAAGAAACCAGAGCGCCTTTCCAGTGCTGTGTCCTGACTGAACTGTGTTTCCTGCCCTTCCCTTCAGCTGGTTTCTGCTGCTGCTCCTTTCTTCTGATCTGCTGATACCTGGCTTTGGTGCTGTTCCCAACGATGTGATCTGTTGTTGTTGTTGTTGTAGGGTCACAAGAACGCCAAGATAAACTACGAGACATGGGAATAGTAGATATTTTACATAAATTGAGTCAGTCATCGGATCCAAATCTGTGTGACAAGTGAGTATACAGAAAACACCAAAAAGATTAGAGGGGAATCTTGGCTTTTCATGAAAAATGTATCCTTGTTTGAAATCTTTTATATATATATATACGGAGTGGTCAGAGCCTGGACTGGGCTGCCCAGGGAGGGGGTGGAGTCCCCATCCCTGGATGTGCTTCAGAGTAGATTGGATGTGGTGTTGAGGGATCTGGTGTAGGGGAGAACTTTGTAGAGTAGGGCTGATGGTTGGACTCGATGATCCCAAGGGTCTCTTCCAACCTGAATGATTCTATGATTCTATACACACACACACACATATAAAAGATATATGTATATATATAAAAAAATGGAAAAAATCCTCCCCAAAACTCTTATCTGAGTTTTATGGTGTATGAAGAAATAGTGATGAACGCTTCTTTCAAGAGCAGGTTTTGTATTGCTGAGGAGACCCCAATTTTACTCAAGTTCTCAACACTATAAAATAACTACACTTAAGATCTTCTAAGCCAGTGGAGGGTCCTCTCCCAAATCTCTGTGACACTCAAATAGTGTGAGAACCTTGGACAACTGACAAAGTGAGAGGTTTGCAACAATGGTCAGCCATCCCATAGCACCGTGAGTGAAAAAGATAATACAGGATCGCCACTGTTCATCGTAATGAAATTCCTTCAGTGAGGCTCAACAGTAACTTTTCACTTTTCTGTTACTTACTATAGTATCTACCCAATCTCCTACCTGCTGTACAAACACACAGACCCCAAACAGCTAATGAGGGTTTCTGCTTGGTTTTATGGTAGCTTTTTTGTGATTACCCCACCCACAGTTAGTAACAACCCACCTTTCTGTCCTGAACTAAAGGAGATGACCAGATGCTTGGAAGAGGTCGTGCACAGACAGCACAGCCCAGACTGTGCAGTGTTTTAAAACACATTCAGTTTGGGTTTCTTCTTTTTAAGGTAGATTTTCCAGTGTTCTTGGGCATCTTTGTAATATTGTTAGGACTTAAAATGCCCACCAAAGTATCAGTAATGAAGGGGAGAATTGGGAACGTATAGATATCAACAGGGAGGCTCACAGAAAACAAAAAGGGTTTTCAGGCAGCGAGAAATAAGTATAAAACACCAGTAAAAAATACTTTTTCTGGTAAATGGGCCTTGCTTGTCAACGCTTTGGCCTTGGTTTGAAGACACAGGGAGCTGATGGCGCTTATTGCTGTTGCAAGTCACTGTCCCTCCCATTTCTTCTGGCCACTGAGGTGGTAAAACCTATCCCAACTCAGCCTACCTGTGGAAAAATTGGAAGGAAAGAAAAGAAAATGAAATCTTCCTCTGGGTTGCTGAGTTGTATTGATCTTGGAAAAGGTTGTTGAGGTCACGATGGCGTGGTTGGGAGGTGCTGGGGGACACAGGAAGAGTGAAGCCCATTTCAGTGGTAGGAAATGCTGAATTGGCTGAAGTGATGATGAAACTGGAACCCGGGACTTTTGAGAGGTGTTTTATTCTTAACAAAAATGTTACAAACACAATATGAGATGAAGTAAAAGCTGGTATTGCAGTAGCTCCCTCTCACCTCGCTGTATGGTTTTGGTAGGGCCAGTATTCCTCATGGGACTGACGTTGCTTCTAGCAGGTTCTGAGTTATGCCACCTCTTCCATTTCATGGTACATCTCTATTGCAGAAAAGTAATTGTGCTTGACAATTATTGCTCTTAGGGATTTTTTTTATAAGGTGTGTTGATACTGAGGTTGAATATACATCTAAAGCCCCACCACGTTTGAAAGTTGCTCAGTTTATGCTGAGCCTCTAATGTATGTGGTTAATCACCTTATTCTTACATGCAAGGTGGGTTCTTTAATTGTCATGGCCCACACAGAGCACTTCTGTACCATGGGCTAGACTCTTCCAACCCAGAGGAGCCAGTCACTTGGCTTCCTTTCACCTCCCTCCTTCATCCTCCTGCTCTTGTCAGCAGCAGTTCAGAACCTCCCTGCATACAGCTGCTGCTGCTAAAGCCAAACCCCAATAATTAACAGCCTGTTCCTTTATTGCAGGGCGAAGACAGCACTCCAGCAGTATCTTGCATGATCAAAGACTAATTGAATCTATGGACACCCCTCATGTCTACTTAAGGAAGAGCAGGAGATACTCCTGACTCCTTATATTTGCACAAGTCACCTTGGGCTGCATTTTTCTCAGGTGCAGGGAGCTGCTTTGCAGAAACAGTTTAAATGATCAGGTCTCCGGCGCACTTGAGAATTTTCTTGAGGTAGTTTCTTTACTCAGAGGACTCTTGGGGGGTTATTTTGGCTTTTTGGTTTGGGTTTCCTGTTTTGTTTGGTTTTTTTTTTTTCTCTTTGTTTTTTTTTTTTGTTTTTTTTTTTTCTCCTGAGCTACCTGGACTTTTTGGATAGAACAATCAGCCATGGTTTTCCTTTCGGGCCTCCAGCGTTCTGCTTTTGCTGCAGCCTGCGTGTGTGGATGCGTGTGGGCGTGCTCGAGCGCGTGCTTGGGTGATTGTGTGGGTGTGATACCTCAATTTTGGGTTTCCTTCTTTTTTTTTTNTTTTTTCCTTTTTTTTTTTTTTGTGAAAATCTTTTTCTACAGGTTTTCAAGGGTTAACCATTGTTTGCTGTACGAATACTTTGATGAATTATATACAGTTTGTTTTTGATGTTATTTAAAGAAAAAACAAACAAACAAACAAAAAAAAAAACAAAAACAAAAACCAAACTGTTGTATCCCATAAAGTTTATTTTGAATTTTGAACAGATGAATGTTTTTAAGTAAAATATATGCATTTCTGAACTTCAGCTTAACTTACATCATACTTCCTTTTCCAAGAGAAAAACAGAGGGAGACAGTAGACCCCGAATAATAAGCAACGCATTCTGTACTGCCAAGGCCCAAGGGTTTTTACTGCCGTTCGAGGTCACCCGGTACTGATGACACCCTCAAATCCGTGGAGTGGGTCCACTGGCTGGTTTGGGGTTTCTTTACATTTTTGGAAGAAAAACTCATCCTTCAGAGTTCGCGTGACTGATGACCCTTCTGGAAGGGAACGGGCGGCTGCAATATCCCCAGGCATAAGCTATCGCTTCGGTAGCCAAGAACTCGCTCAGATAATTGCTGAAGGATTAGCTTACTTCACCAGTGATAAGTATTTGCTGGTCACTGATATCAGCAGAGCAAGCAGTGTGTTGTAGAAGTTACGCTTTCAAGAGGCCAGAGGGACCTGGCAAGTGGTGACTCAAGGGGTTGCTTTGGTTTTACATCCTTTTGCCTCCAGATCTAGTTAAGTGACTTAGAACTTATTTCCATAAAGGATCAGCTGGGTGCATTAAGTCGAGGAAGGGATGGAAAAATTGGATTTGGGGCTTGGGGGGTTTGGTTTTTTTTAGCTCAGTAATATTGCTACAGATGGTGTGTGTATGTGCAGGTATACACACGTGCATGAATTGGGATACCTGGATAATAAGCGATGGGATTTTACTGCGTTCAGAAGCCCAGATTGTCCATAAGGTTCTGAAATTGTGCCTGTAAGTGTGGAGGGGAAAAAATATACAAGTAGATATGAAGGTGCCTGTGTAAGGTCAGACCCCGGTGGCTCCACGGTCAAACGTGCACAGAAACAAACGAGGGCAGCAAGGAGCTCTCCTTCGTGCAGTTCAGGGCTCTTCCTTTCTTCCCGTGTCTGAGACCATAGTTTTAACAGTCAGGATCTCCAAGCACTCTGTTTACATGGCACTGACAGAGGTGGCAGCCAATGTCTTAAACCAAATCTTTCTTTTATCCCAAGGAACTTCAGGAAGGCTGCCGCAGGAGGAGGGGTCTGTATCTTTGCTAACCCGTTTTGATAAGTATCTTAATCATTTCTTTCTAATCAGAAGGTCAAATTGTGATAGCCTTACTTTTTTTCCAAGGTAACTACTTGTGTCAGAAAATGTGACCGCAGTTTGGCCTGGAATTTGAATGTGCTATGTATCAGCTAACTGTTATCACTCGGTTGCGAAGGAGAATATATACCTTTCATGTAACTTCTTCCACTCTTGAAAGACAAATAAAAGCGAGCACCTGACACTTTTTCCCCAGGCATTGCAGTAAGTGACTGGCAGTTTTTTTCATGTCCTTCTGCAAATTTTTCATGATGGACTACGGGGGGCTGAAGGAAAGGAAAAAATACGTGAGGACTTGCTAAATATACCGGTACCTCAGAAGCAAAGTCTTATTTATAACATTCAATCTATTTTCTGCTTGTGAGTTCTGAGGCAGGGGTTGTAAATGCACATCTGTCCAGCACCCCAGCATCCCACTTCTACCAAGATGATGGAGTGGAGCATCTCCCATAGGAGGAAAGGCTGAGGGAGCTGGGTCTCTT
>VZTM01027162.1:355751-366805 GCA_013400555.1 Jacana jacana | reverse complement strand
TCCCTGAGATTCTGTGATTCTGAATTTGCGCTCCTGCCTTGTACCTTTGGGAGATCAAGCTCTTAACATCTCTTCTCTCCTCCCCCAATTCACGCTTCTAAAAGCCAACCTGGGTTTGGTCTCTATAAAACTTCGGTGCCTAAAGATGTTCAGAAAAAAGGTGAGTAAATAGCTGTGTTCACGTTTTGAGGTGGTTTCTTAAAATTCTACCAGAAAAACTAAATGCTCAGACAATCTCGTTGCCTCCCGAGGGCGGCTGAGGTTTTATCACTAGGACAAGCTGTTGGATGAGACCGTTTTTACACTCAGTTAAGCTTTGTGAATAACTTTTCGTGTTGCTGTAGGTATGTACAAAAAGAAGAATACTGTAAATAAAAAGAACTTTTCCCAGAACATCTAGATTTTTCTCAGCTTCCTGGAGAAATCTCAAAGCTCTCTGTGCCAGCTTCTCTACAGACCCACAGTGGGCTGAGGCTCACAGCAGGAACAAGGCTGTTCCCTGCTCAGCTGGATCTTTACCAACTTTATTTAGGGAGCAGCGTCTTACAGGATTGCTCGGAGAACCAAAACAAGTATGAGTTTGTCTGGATGTAATAGGAATTGCCAGGATTTCTGCTGTTCTTGTGCCATTTCTCTTCTGAAAACCGGATTTTGGTAAGTTTGACTGCTCTTTATAACTGGGTGCAAGGACTCAAAACGTCCTTCTCTCGAAGGTTATGTATGTCAAAAAGTGGATAGTTCTGCCTGGAGCTGGGCATGCTCGTGGTCAGGCAGGGGTACACTTGGTTGCTCCCCACCACCACCTCCAGTCCACCTTTGGAGTAGTCTCTCCCACCCAGAAAGTCAAATGAGACTTAGAATTTGGTGGCTGCTCCAATCACAGACTTGTAATAGTGGGAGAAGCCAAGTGACCTGCTGAAAAGCATCTTTGTGACAGTATATTCTTAGGGCAAACCTCTCACATTTTATGAAATGTATTTTTACAGACTCCAGCCTTTGCAGTAGGTGCTGCTCCTCACCATGAAACTGCTGAGGCAGTGGCACAGCAGGTAGAAGAATAACTGAAGTGCATGAGATTAGATTCTTGAAGATGAGAAAATGGGTTTAGAATCACTGTCTTTGGTCATCCTAAAATCTAAGCACATGGTAGATGAAACACACACAATTGCAGTAGTGGTTAAAATCACTCTACTGGAGGCTTATTTTCTACAAAGAGTTGCTGGAGGTACCCAGGGGTGCAGTTTGCTCTGCTGAGCTGGTGCTGGGAGTAGGGGAGCCCCTGCCAAGGCTCAGCCCTGCTGTGTCCCCTGGAGGCACTGGACAGTGTCCCCTTGGGTTGACAGGGGCACGAGGGGAGCGAATGTCCCAGAAGGCAAGTCTTCAACCAGGAGGGAGCTTGTCTAGCTGCAGCACCAGGCATTCTCATATGCTGTGTGACAAGAGAAGCCTAGAGAAAAGGAGGCTGAGGAGAGACCTTCTTGCTGTCTCCAACTCCCTGAAAGGAGGGTGTAGCTGGAGGGGCTGTTGGTCTCTTCTCCCAAGGAACAGGCGATGGGACAAGAGGAAATGGCCCCAAGTTGCACCAGGGGAGGTTCAGATTGGAGATTAGGAGCAATGTTTCCATGGAAAGGGTTCTGAATCCTTGGAACGGGCTGCCCAGGGCAGGGGTTGAGGCCCCATCCCTGGAGGGATTCAAAAGCCGGGCTGACACAGTGCTCAGTGACACGGGTTAGTGATGGCTTTTATCAGTTAGGCTGATGGTTGGACTGGATGATCTTAAAGGTCCCTTCCAACCTGGACAATTGTGTGATTCTAGGAGGCAGGGAGGGGATGAGCAGCAGCCCTGCCCGGATGCATGGGCACTGCCCCAGGGGGTGCTGGGCACAGGCGCTCTGCCCCCACTGCAGATGAGATTAAAAAACCCCCCAGATCTCAAAACCTGAGCTCTGTGGGCAGAGGGGCCAGCAGCTTATCCCCCTCTGCTCTGTGCTTGCGTGGTCACATCCTGATCCCGTGTCTTGTTTTGGGGCCCTACTTTGGGAGAGACAGGGTTGAAACTGGAGCCAGGGAGTGTGCCAGGGGATGCGGGGGGGAGAGCGAGTGGGGCAGGTTTGGCAGGCGAAGAGGAGGCAGAGGAGCTCCAGCTGCTGCTCAATGAAGGGGAAAAAACAGGAGACAGAGCTGAGCTTCCTGCCTGCAGCGGACATGGAGAAGGGAGCGGGGCGGGCTGGGCTGCTGCTCCGCCCCGGCGTCCCCGGGGCTGCCATAGCAGCCTTGGGGTGCTGCCAACCGCCACACAGGTACCACAGACCCTTCTGCCACCCTTGCAGGGCGAAGGGGGACAGGTTTGGGGCACCACTGAGCTCATCTGGCTCGTTCCAAGAGTTTTGTGTCCTGGATGGAGGAGTAAGGACGGGTAAAAAGCTTTCTTTGTGGTGCAGGTTGGCCAGCAGTGGGATTCGTGTACTTGGAGGACATCTGCAGCACTTTGCTCTCAGGACCACTGCTCAAAGGAGCCTTGTTCCTCCAGAAGGAAGGATGACTGCAAAGAAAAAGGAGGTGGTGCTGCAGGTCAGTAGCAGCCAGGCTTTTCAAGTACCTTTTAAACTCATAGTAAGCGTAAAGGATGAAGTTCAGTCTGGAGGTATCTCAGATTCTGCTGGCAAAGCCCTACCATGAGGTCCTGGTGGTGGAAAAGTGTTCCTAAAGGCAGGTGGAAAGGATGGGGGAGTGGAATCTCTCCCCTGAAGTCAGTGCTGTGGGCTGCAGAGGGAGGTTTTCATGGGGCTGCAGGTTGCATTTCAGAGCTGTTAGGAGCTGGCAGGGGTTGGGCTGCTTTGACGGATCCAGATGGATCTGTGTTCCACGGGACATTGCTCAGAGGACATTTCCAAGTAGGGAACCGAGGAACACAGGGGTTTCTCTTGCACTGCAAGTACTGCAAGTGCCACTGAACGTTTCTTACCACATAGTTAGAAAAATTGCTGGAAAGGTGGAAAAGTTCAGAGACAACAAAAGTTCAAAGGCTGAAAAGCTATTTTACAATGATGTGTAGAGGACTTTTTTCCCTATTTATACTGCACAAATGACCTTTGGAACTACCCTACACAGGGGAGAGAGGTTTTCTGAGAGCTGCTTTAGCCTCAGAAACACTGAAAAACCCCAAAATAGGTTAGGATGGTTTCCTTCTGATTTTGAAACCATCTCAGTCTTCACAAGAGGGGTTATGGGCTCTTTCACTCAGGGGCTCTATATCCATGTTTCTTCAACTGCTAAACGTGGAAAGCAGGGAGTGAACGTGTGAACATTTGTATGAGAGGAGGAGGGTCACCTTGTGAAGGTGAAAATGGTTCCTCTTGCTGCTTGCCCAGCTGTTCCTGTGCCATGGGGAAAAGTGCAGCAACCAGACTTGGCACCTTTGGCAACGAAGGGAAAAGCTGGGTCTAGATCTGGG
Organism: Jacana jacana; assembly: GCA_013400555.1. Taxonomy (NCBI): domain Eukaryota; kingdom Metazoa; phylum Chordata; class Aves; order Charadriiformes; family Jacanidae; genus Jacana; species Jacana jacana. The sequence goes on along the minus strand of VZTM01027162.1, from coordinate 363,351 downwards.
GAAAAAAAAAAGTGAAAGTTCTGATTCTATTAGAGAAAAGCCAAGTCTTTAGTAGCCTGAGGGCATCCAAATTAGCAGAGCACTCTGAGGGGTGTGCGAGTCCCTCAGCTGAACTCACTGCTGAACTCATTATCACAAATTATCTTCGTAAATCCTTTGAACTCGTTCTGTGAACCGCTCTGAGGTTGGTCCCAGCACTGGTGATAACTGGAATAATTCCAGTCCTTAGTTCTGCAGAGTCTCTGTAAGAATTGGACCTGGGGTCATGTGCTAAGCAGGAGAAGAGACGGAGGTGTTTGAACAACTCCCCACTCCCTGAGCGAGGCAGGGTCCTGGAGAGACTGTCCTGTGTGACCTCTGGTGACGGCTCTGAGAACCTGTAAGAGGCCACTTAATTTGCACGGGAGTTTTGGCTCCTGGGATTCCTGACTTTGCAATTTTAGCAGTTCTTTAATCCACGTTGGTGTTAGTTAAAAGAGCTGGCCTTGTTACAGCTTAGTGTCTGCTGGCAGAGCCTAAATGGAGGTGAGATTAATGATACCAACTGGAAAGTTCTTAGGAATCTTCATTGTTCGGGATGAACAAAACCAGATCTTGCATCTCTCAGGAAGCCTTCTATTTTTTTATCCTTTTTTCTTGGCTGCATGCTTCTAAGTACATACCAAGAGGCAAGCCCTGTAAGATGAGGAAGTATTTAATTTAATAAGAGTATTGGAAGTGGGGGGATAATACAGCACGTGGCACAACGTATGGAATTGTCTAGGGCCTCCCTGACTGGGTACTCCCTGAGCAGCCTCATCTAACACTGAGCCTTGAGCAGGGGATTAGACTTAAGGACTCCACAGACCCCTTCCAACCTAGATCTTCCTGTGCTCTCTGCTGCTCGCTATGCTTTGGAAGTCCTTAGATAGCAGCTGGTAACTCAGATAAGGACATGCTGGGCTCAGACCACCCTCTAGTGCCCAGACATCAAAAAAGCTGTGCATTTACCAGTTTATTTTATCAGGACAGAAACTGCATGGTTTGTGTGCAGGCTAGGTGAGAAACTGCTGGTGGAGAATGATAAATTGAATGAGGTGAGGGCTGGGTCAGAAGTGGGTGTGAGGAGAGGAGGACCTGTGGTGGAGAGGAGCACATTGAAGCAGCTCTCTGAATGCTGCAGGTCAGCCCAGCCCACCACCCCACTGCTGGCTTTGAGCACTGCACTGGCCTTGATGGAAAGTCCCTCCTGAGCTGGGACCACATGGGTGTCAATGTGTGTGTGCCTCTCCTTCAAGTCTCCCCCTGCAGCTTGTGTTGGGATCCAGGCAGCCTGTGGAGAACCACGTCCAGTCAGTTACCTGTGAATGTCTCTTAACTGTTGTAGCTGCTGGCCTGTGTTAAAACATCATCACCTGTCCAACTTCCATTTAAGTGAAAGCAAAGTAGCTCCTTGTGTTTATTCTGTAGCAGGACTGCTGTGGTGCTCAGGGTCACAGAATCACAGAGCGATACAGGGTTGGAAGGGACCTCTGGAGACCATCCAGTCCAACCCCCTGCCACAACAGGTCCGCCCAGAGCAGGTTGCACAAGAATGTGTCCAGGCGGGTCTTGAATGTCTCCAGAGATGGAGACTCCACCATCTCTCTGGGCAGCCTCTGCCAGGGCTCTACCACCCTCACAGGGAAGAAGTTCCTCCTCATGTTGAGATGGAACTTCTTAAGCATTTGTCATTTAGGATCATGTGCGTAGTTGGGTTCAACTGCACTGCCTCCAGTTCTGGGCTCCCCAGTTCAAGAGAGACAAGGAACTGCTGGAGAGAGGATACAGCATAGGGCAACAAAGATGATGGAGGGATTGGAGTATCTCCCTGAGGAGGAAAGACTGAGAGAGCTGGGATTCTGGCTTGGAGAAGAGAAGGCAGAGAGGTGACTTCATCAATACTGAGCAATATCTAAAGGGCAGGTGGCAAGAGGGATGGGTTCAGGCCCTTCTCAGTGTGCACAGTCACAGGACTAGGGGCAACGGGCACAAGCTGGAACACAGGAAATTCAACATGCGGAAAAAATTCTGTCCTTTGAAGGTGGCAGAGCCCTGGCAGAGGCTGCCCAGAGAGATGGTGGAGTCTCCATCTCTGGAGACATTCCAAACCCACCTGGATGCGCTCCTGTCCAGCCTGCTCTGGGTGACCCTGCTCTGGCAGGGGAGTTTGGACTAAATGATCTCTGAAGGTCCCTTTCCAATCCCTACAACTCTGTGATTCTGATTCTGTGCCTTCAGCTGGTTGTTCTGAGATCTTCCACCCGTGTTCTGGCACAGCGTGGCCCTACCCAGCTGGTCAGAGGATTGCAGGCAGGTGTCCCCATCTTCCGTGGGAGCATGAAGTGATTGGTCAGTATGTTTGTACCAGCTGGGCAGCACCTGGTGATTTCCTGTTGCTTTTACCATGTTTTTAAATTTTCACACAGATTAACATCAACAGCCAGGAGCTCTGGGAAGAAATGCTGTGTCTCAGAGGCCTCATCGGTAAGGGTTTGGTTGGCAGTCTGGGTTGCTGCTGTTCTGTGTTAAAAGGGCAGCAGTAATGTTAGGAATTCATTACTACTGATACAGTTATTCAGTTGGTCTCTCCATTCCTCTCACCCTGAATGGAAGAAAGAAGGAGGTTAACAGAGGTGAGACTGGCTGGGGGGGGTTGTAGTCCACCATCCCTGGAGGGATTCGAGAGCCGGGTTGGCACAGTGCTCAGTGCCATGGGTTAGTGATGGTTTCTATCCAAGTTAGGTTGATGGCTGGACTCTGCTCTTAACGGTCCCTTCCAACCTGGACAATTCTGTGATTCTTAACCATGCAATGGAAGCAGAGCTGGTGCAGGAGCTTCTGGAGCCTCCTGTCCAGCCCCACTTGCTTGGAGCAGGGCTGTCCTGGTGCAAGGAATAGTCCTGGCTCCCATGGATGGAGGTTAGAGGGCGGTGAGCTAAGCCTTGTGTCCTCTACTTCTGTGCAGCAGTTTTTCCTTAGAAAAGCTGCTACCTCCAAGCTCAACAGCCATGGCACTGTTTCTTCTAGAGACTCCTCCATAACACTGTTATGAGTTTGTTACTTTATAATGTGACTATAGCTGCTGATCTGGTATTTAAACCCTTGAAACAGTAGGACAGTTTCTACTTCAGAACTGATCCATAGCACTTCCAGTGCTCAGCAGGAGTCCTGCCGTGCTCCAGACAGAATTATGGGAGCAATGGCCACAACTTGCCACCTGGGAAGTCCTGGTTGGCCATAAAGCAAATGTCCCTGCCCAGGGTGGTGCTGTAGAGGGCACCAGAGGAGGAGACCTCGATCCTCAGAGGCTTTCAAGATTCTTATTGCACTAGTACCCTTTTGCAGTCCCCTTCCAAGTGACTACGCTGCAAAGTGGAAAAGTGCACAGAGCAACCTCAACTGACCCATTTTGACCTTGTTCTTACTAATTTTCCTGCTTGCAGTTGTTGATGCCTTTCAAGCCTGGTGCGGTCCGTGCAAAACAGTCGTGGATCTTTTCCAAAAAATAAGGAATGAGGTTGGCAGTGATCTGCTGCACTTTGCTGTGGTAAGACCTGCTGTGGCACTGCTTAAAACATCCAGTCCCCTGAAATTAGCAGGTCTCTTATCTTTCTGATATTTGGCCACGTTGATGACAGTCCAGGAGTTCCAGCCTCCCAGACAGAGCCACTTCGGTTACATCAGTAAGAACCCGTATCATTAAGAGTGTTCAGGCTTCAGCTATTCTGTACTTTTCAAGATGAAGCAAGTAAATCTGGACAGAATCATGAACGTACACGTCCCCCCGATGGACAGGGAGAGTCTGGAGGAGCTGGGTTTGTTCATGCTGGAGAAGACTGAGGGACAGATGTCCAGTGGGGCATTAGCAGAGAAAGCAGAGGTAGATGTTTCTCTCTGATACACAGAAAAAGGACAACAGGCAACAGCATCAAGTTGCAGCAGGGAATAATCCCAGTAGGTACAAGGAAAAAAAGGATTCTACGTAGGAGTGGTTGGACACTGGGACAAGTTCCCAGAGAGGCTGTGGAGCTCCCATTCTTGAACCTCCAGTACCATTGAGGCTAGCCCTGCTGTGGGCAGGGTCTTGGACTGGAGCCCTTCAGAAGCCCCTCCCTACCTCAGTCATGCTGTGATTCTGTGTTTAAATGCCTTCCCTGGCTGAAAGCTGGCTCTGGATTGCTGGCAGAGCCATGGGGCAGGGAGGTTTCTTGTGGAGGCCCCTGCTCAGCGCTCCTTGCAGCCTTCTGCTGCTGCCACTGCCACCACCACAGCTCCTCCTGTCACTTCTCTCACTCCTTGAAGGCAAGAGGCCCCGATTTCTCATTTTTGGGGCCTTTTCTCTGGCATTTCTTCAGGCAGGCTGCTGCCAGATAGAAGTCCCTGCCCCACAAGCACCTCTGTTCCAACTCCTGCAGCTGCTATCTGCCTGCTTCTCGGGTCATGGTACAGAGCTGCAAGTTGGTTGTGGCCCTGGCTCTGAGCAGTGTCATTTTGTCCCTTAAGACTTAGACCTGGAGGTGGTTTGCTGTACGTGGGGGCTGAGTCCAGGCAGTTGCATGCGTGTTCCTCTGAAGCAGAAATGCTTTTCTAGAAAAAACCTGTTTTTGTTTTCCATTCTTTTTAGGCTGAGGTTGATTCCGTTGATGCTCTGGAGAGATACAGAGGGAAAAGCGAGCCTGTCTTTCTGTTTTATGCAGTGAGTGAAAATATTTTTACAGTCCTGTAGCAATAAATGTGACTTGCTGGTGAGTCACTGTCCTTGTTGAGAGATAATCCCTATTTTCCATGTGTGCCAGGGCAATTTTATTTGCTCTGTATCTGTCAGTGATCAAGTGCTGCCTGGATAAGAATATAATATTTAATATTGTATAAATATTACTTTTAAATACCTTCTGGTTTACCAGCAAGAAACAGAATAATGCAATTTTGTGTTATTAAAAAAAAAAAAGAGAGATACTAAGGCATGAATGGAATAAAGCAGTTAAATTGGGCAGGTGGGTGGAAGGCAGAGATTGCACAAAGTTACAGGAACTCTGTGGCTGGAGATTGTCAAGGGCAGCCTTTGAAGGATGGCTGGGTTTCATGGCCCTTCCTCTGACCTTACTCATGAAAATCCCTATGACTGGTGTCCAGGGATCCCTGTGACATACTGAAACATATATGTGTCATGCCAGAGTCCACAGAGCTGTGCTTGTGCCATGTTACCATGTGAACATGTGTGTTGTCCCATGGGGTCTTGAGGTTCAGCCTCCTGATACTGCAGGAGTTCACTCTTCTCACCAGCTGCTTTAGTTCATCCTAAGACTGATGAGAGACAACAAAGAAGGTTGTTCCAAAGTTTCCCCTCTTCTTCTGGAGCCCAGCAGCCCCGTCGGGGAGGAGGGACTGGGACACAATATCGTGCCTGATGTGCTGCTGTGGAGATTTCCAGAGCCCAGAGGGCACCACTGGAGCATTTACTGGTTTGCTCTTCACACTTCTCAGGGAGGAGAATTGGTAGCTGTTGTAAGAGGAGTGAATGCACCGTTGCTGCAGAAGACCATCCTGGAACAGCTGGCAGTGGAAAAGAAGGTTTTAGAACATGGAGGAGAGCGTGTGGTGGTAATCAGTCACTGAATCCTTAAGTACCCATAGATGTGGGTGCCAGAGGAAAGGTTCAGCTCCCCAGTGCCTGCAGTGATCTAAAGCAGGGTCACGTCCTTGCAGAAAGTCCTGTCTTTTTGTCTGGAGTGGCTGTGAAATCTGGTTAACTTGCTGTTTGGGTGTCCGCAACCTAGATGGAGAAAGCTGGAGAGAGTGATTGTGTTCTTAAAAACCTCTGTCCTGTTGACAAGTAGTACATGTCATCCAGCTCTGCAGGATCAAAGAGAAACTCCACTGTGACTTTCCTGAGCCGTTCCCCTACCCCAGGCATCCCTGGAGGGGTTCAAGGCCAGGCTGGATGGGGCTTGGTGGTGGAGCAAACTGGTCTGGTGGGAGGTGTCCCTGCCCAGGGCAGGGGGTTGGAACTCAATGATCTTTAAGGTCCCTTCCAACTCTAACCATTCTGATTGATTCTATGATTTTATTCCTTAAAGCTAACTTCCAAATCAGCTTTTAATTCCAGGATGTCTAGCAGGTCTCTGTGATGCCACTTCTCAGGGTGTGGTGGGGGACAGTTCACTGCAACCTTAGTCATTTTTGTTTCTTGGTGTGGCTGATTCTATGGTTTCTGCCTGAAGCCTCTTGCAGAACTCTGCTCAGCTTTCTCACTGATCTACAGCTCCAGGGACCTGCTGCCTGTCCTCTGCCTGTCACTGTGTGACCAATTAATTAAGTCCTCCCTAGTTCTCATGTACTAAAGTGACCCTTCTTCTGTAGTCACCCTCTCCACATCACAGATGGCTTCCTTAGACAACTATTAAACCTTCCATTGGCTTGGACACCTGTGTTGTTTGAGGTGTCATCACCCTGGTTTGTTCCAGGTTCCTGGCCTGGGCTCTGCTGGCACAGGGTGTATCCTTGGGGCAGCCGGGCAGTCCCCAGAGCTGAAGCCAGTGACAGCCCCAGGGCTGTCCCTCCCCAGCTCTCCCTGATCCAGAGTGTAGAAGGTCGTCTGCTCTCACTGCTGAACTAAGCCCGCCCCTGGGGATAGCAGGAGGACTGGTTCCTGCTTGGGTGGAGGAGGAAAGTGGGGACCTGCCTGGCAGACGCTCACCTGAAGGGTAAGAGGACACTCGGGGCATTCCCTGCTCATACCTGTGCTCTTGCTGCTAGGTACAAGACCGAGCCTTCTCTGAAGAGGAGGGAAGCATGGCTTGTCTTCAGGAAGAACAACAGGAAGGCCAATTTGGTAAGGCCGGCCACCTGTAGGGTGCTCTTTGTGCCCTTCCTGAAGCTGGAACCCTGAATGATGCTTTAGCTGCAACTGGGACACCAGAGGGGCCATTCCTCCAAATGGGCAGTGTGGGCTTTTTCTCCAGACCATTGCAGAGGACAGTATCACCTTGACACAGTGTGCGTAGGCACAAGCAAGAGACCAGGGCAGCTTGGGTGTCTGCCATCATTAAACTGTGGGATTTGTCCATTCAATGTGTGGTTTATTTTACATTTGCCTCCTTGCTTGGAAGTCACACAGCTTTCTTCTGCCTGAAGACCTGGGAGTCCTGGTGGACGACAGGATGACCGTGAGCCAGCAGCAATGGGCCCTGGTGGCCAAGAAGGCTAATGGCATCCTTGGTGCATCAGGAAGAGCGTGATCAGCAGGTCCAGAGAAGTCATCCTGTCCCTCTGGTGAGGCTCTATCTGGAGTACTATTTCCAGTTGTGGGCTCCTCAGTTCAAGAAGGACAGGGAACTGCTGGAGAGGGTATAGTAGAGGGCTATGAAGGTGATGGTTATGAAGGGATAGAACATCTGGTGGGTCCTGGTGGACAGCAGGATGCCCATGAGCTAGCACTGTGCCCTCGTGGCCAAGAAGGCCAATGGCATCCTGGGGTGTATTAGAAGGGGGGTGGTCAGTAGGTCGAGAGAGGTTCTTCTCCCCCTCTGCTCTGGTGAGACCCCATCTGGAGTATTGTGTCTAGTTGTGGGCCCCTCAG
>VZTM01027162.1:273049-355413 GCA_013400555.1 Jacana jacana | reverse complement strand
ACTCCCGCAGCGAGCTGGTGCGTCGCGAACCTCTGTCCCGGCCCCGCTCCGTTCTTCCCTCAGCGGGAAGCGGCCTGGGGGTTCTGGGCCGCGGTGCCTGCGCCGGCCCCCTGCCCGCCTTCCCTCAGCGCCCTGGGGCCCTCAGGAGGCCGTGAGGGGGGGGGTGGGTGTGGCGGAACCACCCCTCGCTGTCCTGTCTGGTCGGTCTGTGGCGCTTGTCTTGTCCCCCGGCTTGTCCTGAGCACGGGTCCTGCGGGTGACTCCCACCCGGTTTGTCCCTTCCCTCAGCGTCCCCGCTCTGGCTGGGGGGCGGACGGGGGACAGGCTGGCGCTGGGCAGCTGCTGGAGGAGCAGGGCATCGGGAGGTTAAAATAATCCTGCAAGAGGCCGCGTCAGGCCTTTGTGGTGAATTCAGCCCGTTTCAAGTCTCCGGGAAGGGAGAGGGAGGAGGTGTGGGGACAGAGGAGCCACAGCGGGGGAGGTGAGTGGGGACAGAGGAGCCACAGCTGAGGGCAAAACTTGGCATTCTTGCAAGTCTCAGGTAAAAATATCTTTGTTTTTAAGAAAACCGTGGTTTTTTCCTGATAGTAAGCAACCAGAGGGGAAAAAAAAGTTGTGTATTGATGTTTATTTGTTTAGAAAGGTAGCGGAACCTTGGTAGTGATCTTTAGAAATAATAATAAAAAAAGATATTTAACGCTTCACATCTGGGCACGGGTCAGAGAACTATTTTTAGTTGTAGGAAGTACCTCTTGTTGTGTCTTGCAATGCCCAATTTCAGAGGATGCGTTTTGAATAGGAGAAATGGTAGCACCTCTGGTGCCTTGCTGGGCAGAGGCCTGTTGGAAGGGGTGCGTGTGTAGCTGCTTGGGTGCTTTGTGCTTTTCCTTAGTTAAAGGGAAGAAAAACAAGTTTGGAAGGTGGAGATGGCAACCTAACCTCAGTCTGTGGTTTCTCATGCACAGATAGACGACAAAGAATTCGACATCCCTCAGGTTGATACCCCTCCAACGCTGGAGAGCATCTTGAATGAGGTGAGCGGTCTGTGGGGCGTGCAGCCGGCTCCAGTGCAGAGAGGAGCTGAGATGAGGCAGCTCATGGTCCTCTGGCTTTCCTTGTATCTTGTTTTTCCTGGGAAATAAAATGGTATAATTTCATAATTTCCTGATACTGATAGCTTACAAAGCGTGTGCTCAGCTGAGTAATTGCTGTACAGTGTGTAATAGGGAATTTTGGGGTTTTTTTTCAATCAAAATAGCTACAGCTGAAATGTAAAAGGTTTCCATCAACGTTAGGCATGTTCACCTGTGGATGTGGCCAGTCACCTGAAGACTATACAATCAGTTATAGCTTGGGGTCAGCAAAGAACTTTGGGTTTTTTCTTCCTTTTTTTCCCCTTTTTTGGTTAGCTTAAAAGTACACGCAGGGAATCCCAGGTAGTTCTTAAGTTGGGGGAGGAGCTGAGAGCTAAATTCTTCACAACTCCATTGATATTGTACATTTTGTGTATTTAGTCCTCTGGCGAGAGTAAGGAACTGTCTCACCATCTGATGTTGCCTGTAGTCCCTTTCAGGGGAGAACTGACTGTCTCATTTATATACAGTTCAGTGCATTGTTTTACAATAGCCACATCAGCGTATGATTCTTAGAAAAGAAAAAAGGGCACAAAAGAGAAACCCCAAGAAAACGAGCCTTTTACCAACTGAGGAAATCAGTGGTTGGGCTTCCTAGGAAGCAGGTATAAAGGGAAAAGGAGCCTGGGAGAGGTGCCAGTTCTTTTAAAAAGCTGTGTTAAAGCTATTAATACCAGGTATCCCGAACAGAAGCAGTCTAGAAACATGTTTTATTTCTGGTGGTACCTTGGGGCAGAGGGAACTTACTCAATTTGGGTGATACGAAGCTGAAAGGAGACAGAGTAGAATCCAAGACCTGAGAGGCAGTCATGAAGGCAGCATGGTTTAGTGTAGGCAAATACAAAGCCTTATTCTGGTGCTTTCTATCTCTGTGTATAGTGGGGGGGACTGACAGGCAAAGCTTCTGACAAGGATTTTAGTGGAGAACAACCTGACTGAGCCAAAAAGTGGTACAGCTGTACTGGAAAAAGAGATGCTTAGTGGGCAGAGGAGTGGTAGCTCTCAGGCAAATGAGGAACACCTGCTTTACTCCCTGCACGTTGGGCATGTTTGCTCTCTCTGGCTCTGTGCCTCAAGAACATCATGGACTGGACTGAATTTAGAAGACATCACGGAGAATGGGTGTTTAAAAGATAGTAGAAAAAAACCACAAGTTAAGCCTGAAAGGAGAGATCACCAGCAGAAGAGCACAGAGAAGAGCAAAATCAGCCCTTGGAGCAGCTGGAGGGACTGCTAGACTCACAGCCACCACTTGGTGAAGTGCTGGAGTAGGTGATACTCTTCTAGGCTGTCTCTCTGCAATTGGAGACTTTTGAGCATAATTTAGGTAAAGGTTTCAATGTTAAAGTTTCAATGGAGTAGATAATACCTGGGGAAGAAAGATTAGGTGAATAACTTTCTCTCCAGCCCACTTCAGTGATTCTTGTGAATTCCAGAGACGAGTTCTTCCATGGAATCAGTCTAATAAAATAATACACAATTCTGGTTTTACAGAAGAGACAATCCTGTCCTCTCCTTCCTGATTTTGCTGCTTGCTCTTTTTCTCAATTTTTCCTGCTGCTGTTTTGCTAACATTGAAATGTTAGGGTTGTGCACTTTGAATGTTCCCTAAGCTCTGGTGATTGTTTTCCTTCAGACTGATGATGAGGAAGAGTCTTTCATTTTGGAGGATCCCTTTCTCTTGAACATTGATAACACGGACACACACTCCTACGACACATCTTCTGTAGCAAGCTCTGACAGCGGGGACCGGACACACCTAAAAAGGTACTGCAGGATTCGGGCAGTAAACACATTTTATGGGTGATAGTGTTTAAATTTCTCTGAATTTCAGTGGAATCATAGAATCATAGAGGTTGGAAGAGAGCCTTGGGATCATCAAGTCCAACCCTCCGCCCCACTCTACAAGTTCTCCCCTACACCAGATCCCTCAACACCACATCCAATCTACTCTGAAACACAGTCAGGGATGGGGACTCCACCCCCTCCCTGGGCAGCCCATTCCACTGACTGACCACTCTCTCTGTGAAAAACTTTTTCCTCATGTCCAGCCTAACCCTACCCTGCTGCAGCTTGCTTCCCTGTGATCTTGGGTCACGAAGGAGCAGGAATTGTAGAGAGTGTTGGGGAAGGAGTAACAAAAAGTAAAGCCAGGTGACACTGTTATCCCTCTGTACATCCCCCAGTGTGGAGAGTGCAAGTTCTGTAAGAATCCTAAAACAAATCTGTGCCAGAAGATAAGAATCTTTAAAGCACCAAACCATGATGGCCTTAAATAAAATCTTTCAAAGGTGCATCTGACTTCCAGAGTCTGCAAGCAGCTGGGGGTTATTTTTAAAAGGCAAGTGGACTGCTGTCACTCCTGTCATTGGAACACTAATCTTGACAGCTAAAAGCAGCCTGGAATGTGGTAATTAGCTAAAATACTGCTGAGGTGAAATACTCAAATGGTGACCTGATCCTACATCCTCAGCCACTCCCATGGCCTTCTTATGCACTGTAAGATGTGATTGTTGCATGAGCAGCTGCGTAGGATATAGAGACTCTGAGTGCGATGGTTTATGGTGGCATGTGGTGGTGGACCCACTCACCGTCCCTTCTGTTTTAAATGAGATGGTTTGTATTGAGTGAGATGTTACCTGGAGTGGCTTAAATGTTTTTCGGTACAGAATGGGTGGAAAACCTTGGAGGTGTTATTGTCATCTTTGGGTGGAGTGAGTTGTTGTGTCTGTGTGTCCTTAGCCATAATATAAACTATTAACAACACGTGTGAGATACCTATCTGTGTGCCCCTGGAGGGAGAGGAAATTGCAACTCCCCTGGGGATTCTTCCCCTACGGTGTGTGCTGCAGTCACCAGTGCTGTGTAGAAATGACTGTCCCCTGCACACTAGTTACATTGAAAGATGTTTTCTCCATAAACAGAAGCGATTGCCTCTAGTATCAAATCAGCTCTGTTTTAATGGAATGTTATTCTTCAAGCACACATCCAGTTTTCTTAGGGGGCTGTATTCTGCTCATGAGCCTTTTTCAGTTGTGTATTTTCCTTAGACATTCACCTGCAAAGGCTGAAACTCACCGACGTGGTGGAAGATGGATTAAAGAGCAGAAGTGTTGCTTTCAGGCTTTATTAATAAATCCTAAAGTTTGTAGATTTCTGCTCGAAACTGACAATTTGTTTGAAGGACTGTTTTTATTTTTGTTTTCCTGGAGGATGAGTTAAAAACAAATGTTATGCCAGTGCGGGGGTGCATAGTCTCCCATTCCTTTCATCCTGTGCATGTAGGCCCCAAGAATAAGAACGGAAGCCGCGTGAGTCAGGGCTGCTCCCAGCGTTTACCTGCTGGTTTAGCTGGGAGTTAGGCAAAGTGCCAAACTTGGATCCTGCTCTGATGTGTTTGATTTATTTCCTGTTTCCTTAGGAAGAAAAAACTCCCAGATTCTCTCTCACTCCATGGATCAGTGATACGGCTCTCGCTCCTGAAAGGAATTTCTGCCCAAATAGTATCAGCAGCAGTAAGTGTCTCTTTGTCCAGGTCACGTCCATGGAGAAAAATATCATAGAACCATAGAATGGTTAATGTTGGAAGGGACCTTAAAGATCATCCAGTTCCAAAACCCCCTGCCATGGGCAGGGATTGGGGTTCAGATATGAACCTCTCCTGGTGTGGAGGGGAGCATGTGATCTCCTCACCCCTCTGCTCTATTGTGGATAATATTAACATGTTTGGTACGTTAATTACTAACTCATAATCTCTAGCCAGTAGTGAATCAGCTGACTCATTGCAGCAGCAATATGGTAGGTCCTCTGTAACACCAGTTTGGGTTGCTAGATGTCATCAGACCTGGTGGGAAATGTTAATATAGAGTAATGGATACAGTGCCATTGATCTGCTTGCCTGAAGATGCTGGAAACAGGTTTGCTGAATGCCTGCAGCAGGCACAGAACACAGAGCAGGTTTGCCTGTTCCTGGGTCTGTGACTGCACCTCAGGTGCAGCTGCGGTGGAGCTGGTGCTGGGTCAGAGCTGAGGCCATGGTTTGCCAAGTGGGTGAATTCTGGAGCACACAAGGTAGGTTTGTTAGAGTAGAACCCCAGTGACTCACCCCTGCACGTGTTTGTGATGGCTGTGTGACCAGGGTGTTTCTACCAGTGCTTCCCTCGGCACTTTCTGTCCTGGTGGGACTACTCAAATGCAACTGGTGTTGATTTCTCTGTGTGTTGTTGTTCTAATTATTAGAGATGGGCACAGACCTGGGAGTTCTGTCTCTCTCTTACCTGTGACTTCTCCTGTGTTTCTAGGACAAAGTGGATGCTGGCTTGCCCACTGCAATTGTAAGTACCCTAGCAATTTTCAAGCTCTGTACAGGGACTTTTCATGCAAGCTTGTTAAAGCAGTTATTTAGGACACATCATAAAAGCATCTCCCTTCTTATCCTGACTAAGAATTTTCAAATATGAGGGGTGGGAGAAGCAGTGTGAAAGACCTAGCTCCTGGGGGCAGAGTTCAAGCTTTCTTACCTGCCCAGCTGCTGCCCCTCTGCTGATGAAGCCCCAGGCTCTCCCCTTTTTGTGTCATCACCAGGGCTTGTTAGTTGAGCACTGAACGTTCCCCGAGCAGTCCCTTCATTGTCAGTTATTGCTGTGACTATTAGTGATTTGGTTTTGTTTCAAGAAACTTAAACTGAAGTGCTGGGTTCAACGTCTCTGTGGCTCTGGTGTAACTGAAATATGACCTTAAAATATAAAATTTCACTAAAAGCCTGTCTGAAAGGAACTCCTGCTTAGCAATTTGCATTAAATTTGTCAAGAGTGCTCATTAAAATAAGTCAGAAGTGAAGAAGAAGTTAAAGGAGGAGAGAAACCTTTTCAGGAGGTGAAACACAGCGAGTATTTGTTCTGCTCTTGTGAAATAAGTTTTAATGTTTTGGAAGAAGAGAAAGTTGCTCTTGGTTGCTTTGACTGTAGTAGCAGCAAGCCATTAGAAATTACATGTTTTGTTTAAGAAAAGAAAAAGGAGGAAAAACCCGGAGTCACAGCCAAACTGGAAGCACGCTGGGACTGGTGTGCACACGGGGTAAAAGCCTGCACTGACCTGCTCCAGACATTAAAGCACTGAACTTTTTTTAATCTGACCTACACAGCATTAGGTGATTTCAGTGAAGTTTTATCTAATTGGGTGCAGGTTTGCAAGTGTGTAGTATTTTGGAGCTGTGTTTAATTCCCCCTGGAAGGAAGCTGGAGTCCCTGGGGACTGTCTCTTCAGGGCACCAGCGCTGCCCAGGGTTGTAGACGAGTTCGCATGTGGGTGTTGAGGCTGAGTGAGGAAAAACTCTCCTGAGTTGAGTATTTGTGCTCAGCTACCCCACCCAAAGAACGAGGCTGACTTTGCAGAGGAGGAATTTCCACTGTGGGCAGCACTTGGAGCATTGGAATTGCAAACAGCAGAGGAAAAGACGGCCCTTTGTCCTTGAGGAAATCTTTGTGATGGTCGCTCAGGTGTCAGACTTCTCTAGCCTTCACCTGGGAATTGCTTGCCACTTAGAAAATGGTTATATCTGTAACCTTCTAAATCCTCCCCTTTTGGCAAACTTTGCGTGAATGTAGTGAAAGTTTAGGTGGTGGCTTTGTGACTGACGTTTCTTCTTCCCATCTTTCTGTGTGACTATTTCAGGCAGCATCGAATCTGATAGCAGTGGGGACTTCCCATGGGTTAGCACTGATATTTGGTAAGTTCAAATAAAGTTTTGAGGGGTTTTGTGTTGTAACAATCTAACACCACCAAACACAAGCAAAAAACCAAACCCAACCCAACCTGAGCTAGGACTGCAGGGTGGATTTCATCTAGCATGTTCTGGTTTTGCTAAATGTGATTTTTCTTCCAGTGAAGCAATAAAGCACAAGTAATATCTCAGTTGTGGTTTTCCACGTATTTCTCCTGCCTTGTTGGGGACTAGCACATTGATACTGAGAAATTTAGCTCAGTGGCAGTTGTCTAAAGAGCCTTTTCTAGGTTTAAGTGTAAATCACTCCGTTTTCCTTTGGAATAAACCAGACCCAGAGACACAACCATCATCTCGTATAGCATTAATCTCCTTCTCTGTGCCATAATACCTGCTGTCGTTTGGGAGATGAAAACGTGTTCCTTAGGAAGTGGAACTTTGGAGGTTTCACCTCTGTGTCCCTTCATCCTTTTATTCTTTCCTTCCTCCCTCCTCACCAAACTGTCTTAAAGTTTCTGAACCTTTGCCTCTGTTTCTCCAGCTCACCAGCTGGGTGAGAACTCACACTCACTGGTGGTTTTGCGCCGTTTGTCTATGCAGCGCCAAATTCTCAAGGATGTTTTTGAAATTTCATTGTCACCTTTGCTTTTCTTTTCAAGTTGGCTGAAATCATTCAAGAGACCAAAAGTTACGGGGCACAGGGTACACCAGAAGGCTGGGAAAGACTGGCCAGTGTAAGACTCACTTTCCTGGACATTTAGGCATTAAGCTACTTGATGCCATTTGCTAAATCCAGTTTTGAAACGATTACAGGATGTGTTTAATCTGAATGTAGGTAACTTCTTACCTGCTGCAGCCAGTGCATGATCTTACTGAGTTTGTAGTAGTAGATCTTTGTATTTTTTCTAAAACTTGTCTAGTACTTGGAGATTTCTAGTATCACTACTATGCAGCCCGCTTTCACTCTGATTTTCCTGTTGCTCTCTCTACAGAGAGAAGGCATAAGCTTTTCAATGTGAAGCTGTTCTCTGCAGGTGTCATAATAGAGAGATACCATTTTTATCATTTTCCACTTCAGAAGAGGCTCCATGGCTCTGTGCAAACACGGAAACGAGGAAGAGTCATTCTTACCTTTGTCGTGACCTTTCTGCATCAAGTCCCAGTTAAGAGACTGGGCCACTGAACGAACGCCTGAGCTGCTTAGTATGTTCAGGTGGTTCAGCTGATGTGTTGTGTGTGGTTTGTTTTGCTCCATGCAAGTGTGCTCAAGCAAAGCTTTCTTTGTTACACCCTGGTTACTTTGGACCAACGTGTTTACTCTTATTTTTGGCTATGAACTTTGCAAGGGTCTGCAGTTATTCACAGAATCACAGAATGCTCTGGGGTTGGAAGGGACCTCTGGAGATCATCCACTCCAACCCCCTGCCACAGCAGGTCCCACAGGAATGTGTCCAGGTGGGGTTGAACTGTCTCCAGAGAAGGAGACTCCACCACCTCTCTGGGCAGCCTCTGCCAGGGCTCTGCCACCCTCACAGGGAAGAAGTTCCTCCTCTCGTTTAGATTGAACTTCTTATGGTCCAGTTTGTGCCTGTTCCCTCTTGTCCTGATTTCTAACTAATTGGCTTCCATTGAAATAAATGTCAGTCAGCGCTTGAAAGCACTTTTCCTCATACCTGCAACAGGGCCTTTAAAGCTTTCTGGCCTGTTGAAACCTAAGAAATTGCTGTTCATACAGCCACGGATCACAAGTGCATTCAGCAGGTTGAGGAAAGTTATTAGTCCCCTCTATCGTGCAGTTGTGAGATCACATCTGAAGTGTCCTGGCCAGTTTTGGGTTGCTCAGTACAAGACAGACCTCTTGAGCCCAGTGGAAGGTCACCGAGATGATGACAGTGGTGAAGCACATGATGTATGAGGAGAGGCTGAGAGAATTGGGTTTCTTCTGCGTGGAGAGAAGGTGGCGAAGGTGACATCGAGTTGCTGTCTTCTACTGCCTAGAGGAAAGGTATAGAGAAGGGAGACTCAGGTGGTTCTCAAAGGTCCTTGGTGTTAGATGTGCAGTAGCAGACCCAAGGTGCAGCAGGGGAAGCTCTGATTAAATTTGTCCCTGTGAGTGCGCTGAAGCGGTAGGTAAGGGCTGAGAGAACTTGTGGAATCTCCTTCCTGGGGGGAGATATTAAAAACTCAGCAAGGCCCTGAGCAAGGTGATCTCGTTGAATTTGCTTGGAGCAGTAGGACCAGGCCAGAGACCTCCCCAGCTTCCTTGCAGTCCAAGTTAGTCAGTGAGTCTATGCTGCAGTTTCAAGGTGATGAGGAATGAGAGCGTGTCATCCAGCTTTGTTTCACGTACGGACACAAATGCTTCCTGGGCACTTCACTACTAAATTCATTCAGTTCTGTACCTAAAGCTTGGGCATTGACCCCAGATCTTGGATCTGTCTGCAAAGAGACAGGTCCCCACAGGCTGCTTAGGGCCTTCTCGGTGTGCAAAAAGAGAGAGGATTAATATTCTGGCTTGGTTTTATTCTACCATTTAAGCCAGCAATTCATGTCCATAGACTGATCAATTTCTGTACTTTTTAAATGAAAGCATTATTCTACAAGGTGTGTTATTTAGGAGGAGATTTACTCCCCGAAGTTGAGTAAGGTGTGTGTGTGCTTTATACTGTACAAGGGAAACATCACCTTTTTTTGCCTGCAAAAATGTAGGTCCATTTTCTGGTTGAACGTTGCTGATATTTATATGTCTCTGAACAGTTTTGTGTCACTAGAAACCTTTTTAACCCTCGATATCTTTTTTCCTTTCATATATTTGACTTTATGTAGCTATTTTCTTTCCTGAGGCCACCTGTACCTCTTGGCCTGTCTGCTTTGTCCTTTTGGAGGAAGACTTGGGTAACTTCATTCTGCTTCTTGGAATGCTTCTGTTGGCTCTTGCAAAATGATGGCAGGAGGGTTCTCGATGGCACGTCTGATCTTTTGAAAAGCAGTATTTTTCTTGTGGAATAGAGCTGGGTTAGGTGCCAACTCTTTGACACCCTGTAAGCGTTGACAGGAAGGGATGTCTGGAGGCCTGTAGTCACCCACTGGTTGGTACAGGATTGTCACCAGTAACAGGGTCATGGCAGCCCAAGCGTGTGTGCACTCTCTGCTGGTAACCTGCTCCAGGGCCGTGGGACCTCTTGCAAGGTGCAAAAAACCCCTTACCAACCCATCTGAAGTGCTCAAACCTGCCACTTCTTGGTATTTGCTCTTTGTTTCGTGATCTGATGCTCCTGAGAAGAGTCTGGTGGTCTCATGGTTTTACCCATCTTTCAGGTAGTTTGTCTTCTATTTGATGCTCTGTTACCACGTTTGGACAAGGAGAGGTTTTTGTGCCGTAGGAGTATGACCCTTAGCTTGTTCCTAGGTGGGGGATTTTTTTACTTCTTTAAAAATGCAAACGAGGGCCATCCTTTTGCCAAATTCTTTCTGAAACTTGGAGTTGTGAGCACTGTGCAAGCGAGCGATTACGCTGCGCGCCATGACTGGCTTTTGATGCGTGCTCCCTCAGCAAACCTATAACAATAAACAAATACCCTTTTGACATTTCCCTCCACCCCCCTCATCTTTCTAGAAGAGCTAAGATGTTTTTACACCACTCAAAACCTAGCCCTTAAACAGAGCTTGCTGAAATGTGCTATTTTTTATGAGACTTTATGTTCCAAACATAAAATTTCCGTATAGTTTAACTTTATTTTGATTAGTGTTGAGCCATTTATTTTCTGTCCTGGCTATAAAACTTGTGGTTAATGTCTTGAATCTTTCTGGGTGGGTGTGTGTGTGTGGTGTAGCATGGTATCTTAAGAGAACAGGTAGTCTAAGTACCCAGAGACAGCATTAAAACTAGATTTTGGGGACTGTTGTTCTTGGTTGTTTTTTGAAATGAACGGAGAGTCGATCGCTTGGCTGGTGGTAACTCGTGAAAATAGTTTTACTTGTTAAGTCACTGTGAACTTCCAGTTTTATTTCCTCTCAGATTTCTTTCTTTCTTTCTTGTTTTTTTTTTAGTCTTCAGTACAATGAAGTCTAAATTTATAAAACTCATTTTTTGTCAGTGGTTCCATGCACTTTTTAAACTGCTTCTTTTTAAAACGAGCTATCGCAGCATCCTCTGGGTCGAATAAATCAAAAGGGGCAAAAAGAAAGACTGTCAGTAAGATCTGAAGGTTCTCTCTGTCTTTGAAGGTTATCACATATATGCTGTTTGTTACTTCACTCTTTTATGTTGATTTCTGGCTTTTTTCTTTCCTCTTTTGGCCCTTTCTGTGTGGACTGAAAAGGAAAAGGTACAGTAACGCTGCACTGTGCACGTTCCCTGCATGAACAGCTCCTGTCTTGTCCAGTTTGCATGTTGTCTGTGCCAGAATTCAGGGTGCCAGATTAACAGCAAATAAAGCAGTGCAGTAACTGGTCAGTGGGTAGTTCTGCTGGCCAGTCTGCAATCGGTTATTGAGTTCAACTATACGCTTAAAATCCCCCAGGTGAGAAGAGCAGAGGAGCAGGTACACGAGGTGTTTACAGTGTTTTAGGGCAGCAGGTCCATCTGTACCTGCTTGTAAAGGCATTATTTCGGGGCTCTGCCATGAGCTCACCATCCATCCCTTTCTGCCCGAGAGATGTCAAGTGGGAGCGCAAGGGAGTAGGACCCCAATTCAAAGAGCTCTGTGAAACACAGGTGAGCAGACAGCAACTTCTGGAAGCCCTGCTCGAGGCCTGTGGCTTCCTGATGTGGTGGCCTCAGGTGGGCTGACTTAGCCCCTGCTCTGAGTGATGATTTTGCTAGCTGATGTGGAGGGCAGGGTGTGTGGGGAGAGGGGTTCAGCCTGCCCTGGTTTAGGGGACGGCTGTTGTGTTCTGGGGGAGATGGTGTCTGCAGCCTGTCCCACAAGCTCACCATCTGTTGTCCTTCCTGATCCCCAGGCCCCAGGGGGGATATATCTCCTGGGGACACACTTAGTGGTTCTGTGCCTAATTAAGGTGGGAAGAGAGGACCTATTCATGAAACTTGCCTTTTCAACTTGGGAAAATCATGGCTTAAGGGAAAGATCTTGGTGAAAACCTGGCGATCTGAGAAGTACTAACTGCTGGAGCGCTACACTTAGGCCTTTGCTCTGCAAAGTGACTTCTGCCTTATTCACAGACTCGGTTTTGTTCCTTATTGTTCAGCTGTATGAGTGCCATCAAAGAGCTGCATCAAAGTGCCATCTCATTTCCACTTCTGACTTTGAGAGCAACACGAGTAGTTACTGCCAGAAATGTTTCAGTTGAAGAACTGCCTTATGTAAAGTGCACAATTAAAGACATTTTTTGGACAGTTGGTAGCCACCTTTGTTTCAAGCATTGGGGAAAAAGCTATATCTGCTTAATCCTCAGTGTGCCTTAAGTCAAAGCTGGTAATACTGGTTTGGAAAATCATCAGATCAGCTTTTGTAACCTATTTCTTTTATGCATTTTTATTACTCTGCCAGTGAGTGGAAGCTCATTGATTCAGGCATCTCGCTTTGCTTTGGAAGCAATTAATATTGTCCATCTTATTTGTACTTTTTGTTTGTTTGTTTGTTTGTTTGTTAAATCTTATTTAATGGCTCTTCCTTGTGTGTCATCTTCTGACTGTCTGGAAACAAGAACCAGTATCTGTGTGGGTTTCTCTGGGCATGGCTTTCCAAGTGGGCATTTCTCAGCTCTGAAGATGCACCCCTGGGCAGACACTGGGCGCTTGCTTTTTAGGAAGGAACGACTGGAATAATACAAAGCATGTAATTCTGGGGTGGTGTTGGGGGTCTTGTCCATTTTGAATTGAAGTTGTGGGTGAGGGAAGAAGAAAATGGGTTTGAAAGTTGATGTGGGCATGCATACATCTAATGTAAAGCTGTGTTGAGAGTAGTAGTGACTCTGAAGCTGCTGCCCTTCTGGGAGAAAGCTGTGAAAGACTCTCCTCTTTCATGCCTTCCAGGAAGCAGGTTATTGATGGACTTACTGTCAGGTGTAGGCTGAAGCAGAGGGAACAGGATGCAATTCGCCTTTAATAGCAAGAGCTGCATCATTCACCTTATTTTTAAACATATTTCTATGGTTAGCAGATGGCCTTTTTATAAATAAACTGTATTTCCAGACCACTGGAACAGGAGTTATTTCCCTGGGACTTGAAGGTCCCCGTTTGGAGAGCAGCTCTCTGGGGAACCTGTTTTCCAGCTCTAGCTCTGTTCTCTGAGCTTCCATGGAAATCTTCCATCATCTTTCTTTCTCTCTGAGCTGTTCTGATCTATCACAGATAGATCTTGTCACAGTGATGTCAGGGTGTTTTCCAGTAGTATGGCCAAGGATGATTTTTATTTCTATCACACGGCTTCTGCTTTCGTCTTACCCCAATAAGGAGAGTTGTGTGCAGGGCAATGGCCTTAGCTTTCAAGTGTTTCCATTGCCTTGTGCTTGGTGACAGAGGCAGTGGCTGGAACACCCTGCCCTGGAGCAGAAGGTTCTGGGGTTTGCTGTGCCTCTGGGGCATCAGACTGACCACCAGGAGGGCTCTGTGTCGCTCGTGAGGGGCCGATGCAGTGAGTTACGTGTTGCTTTTCTCATCTTTCACTCCAGCGATACAGAAGTGGTTTTGGCTCCGTGCTCCTCTTCCCTATGGAATAAGGGCAGTATGTACTCACTTTGGTTGCCTCCTTTGTTTAGTTAGGCATCAGTGTTCAGGGCTCACAGAACTTAGATCTCTATTTATACTGTAACTTGTGTGACTCTCAGAGCTTTCAGAGCTGCTTCCATACAGGTAGGTTCAGCCGATGTCAACCCTCATGGTCTTCTTGGCTTTCAGAGACATATCGAACAAGGCCGTGTTCATTTGGAAAGCAAAGGAAAAAAGAGTGCTTTATGTGGTTTCTGATCATTTAACTGTGAAAAATAATCTGCCTGTCGTTTAACTGAACATCTCTTGCAGCAGAAGCAATATCATTTTGAAATGTAGTTAGGTGTAAACAAGGAGTGAAAATGTCAGTCCTCATTTGAAAACCCAGCTCCCTCGTTTGGCATAAGCCAGGCTGCAGAGGAAGAAGGGGGGAGGCACAGCAGAGCAGGAGTAGTACACAAGCTGCAGGTAGCCTTTTCCAGAACAGCCTGGGCTACCTGTCACCCGATGAAGAGGTGATTTTTTTATTGATAGGGTCAACCAAAGGCCCCTCTGTCTTTTCCTCCTGCACATTTCATGAGCAGAGCTCTTCAACATTTGCAGGAATCCTGGTGTTGCTGAGTACCTGTAACATGTAGTATCCTCTTGACTGCTACTGTTGTCGTGTTTTAGGTCAAAACTGAGTTTTCTGTAATACCTGAGCCTTCCTTGTGCATTTGCAAGACAGAACCTGGCCTTTCTGTCTCTCCCAGGGCCTGTTTTGCTTGGTGTGCAGAACATGTGTTTGTAGTACCTTCTCTATCCCCACCTCCCTGCTAGCACTGTCTGCATCCTGCAGGGTAAGGAACTTTCCACCTTCTTCTGGGCTTCAGCAGACAAGAGATAGGGTACAGGAAAACAAGGAATAGAGTGGAAAAAGTATTTGAACATGGCCCTAGCTGCCTGCTCCTCACCCTAAACGGTGCTTTAGAGTGATCCATGAGGTCAGGTCCTCATCCCACTAACGGATGAATGCATCACATTGGAGAAGGAAAGAGAGAGGGTGTCCATGCTCTGTTCCACTTCTGGTGCATCGCCGTGCCTTGGGGCAGTTCTCCCAGGGGCTTTTTGGTCATGGCCCTGCAGCAGTCCTGTCCCCTAGGTGCTGTGCAGGCTTCAGCACCTTCTTTGCAGTAGCCTGTGTCTCAGGAAGGGGTGTTGTGTCGCAGTGCCGTGACTGTTACTGTTTCCTTGCAAAGCAAGAGCCATGTCTGTTAGAACTCAGCGTTTTAGCTGTGCAGCTTGGGGACACGAGTGCATTTTACCTGCAGCTTCTGGCCTTTATCAACAAAACAAGGAATAAGTCACACAAAACTACACTCACCAAAAGCCCATGTTGGGGATTTGTGGTTGATACTCAAATCAACATAAAGAAGAGAAGGCTCAGAAAATGCAATTAACTTTCTGTCCTCTTCCTTGCTACAGCTTCAGCACCATTGCAGGATCGTGAAAGGAAAGCCAGATATTGCTTTGATTTTTGGTTTTTTCCTATTAGTTTCTTCTTTGGTTCGTGATACCTCTGCACTTCCATCGTCCCTCTGCCTGTTTCGTACTTTTAAAAGCAAGTCTTGTATTTCCCTGCAAGAATGTGTCCCGCTCTCTCTGGACTAACATGTCCTGTTAACTCTTTTTAAGAAGTTACCTGTAAGCTGGTGAATCACTCGTGTACCCCCACTGAACCGGATACGCAAATAATTGCATGAGGTTAATTTTAATTGGTGCTCTTTCTTTCTCATTGATTTCTTACCCCTTATTCTTCTCCAGATCAAAACCAGGCTCTTCGGCTGTGTCTGGGCAGCACTGCTGTTGGGGCCCAGTATGGGGCTATCTCTGCTCTCAGTATCAACAACGACTGTTCCAGGCTCCTGTGTGGCTTTGCGAAAGGACAGGTAATTCCCGTGGGCTGAGATGACCCAGCGCTCTGTCCTTCTGCAGGCTGTTACTGAGGGACTGTCCAGAGGGGACAGCAGCTCCAAGCCAAACACAGCATGGACCTGCTCATTAGTAGTTTCTCTCCTGAGAAGCGGTGTGCGTGGCCTGATTCCTTTTTGGCCAACCCATTCCTGCATCCAGTGAGCTAACCCAGATTGGTTGGGGTAGGTTTATCTAGAGGGAATGAGTAAAGCAGAGTATAGGGAAGTATAGGGGAGACCTCATCCCTCTCTAAAACTGCTTGAAAGGGCATTGTAGAGAGGTTGGTGCTGGTCCCTTCTCACGGGCAATTAGCGATAGAAGGAGAGGGAATGGCTGCAAGCTGCAGCAGGGTAGGGTTAGGCTGGACATGAGGAAAGAATTCTTCCCAGCAGGAGTGGTCAGAGCCTGGACTGGGCTGCCCAGGGAGGTGGTGGAGTCCCCATCCCTGACTGTGTTTCAGAGTAGATTGGATGTGGTGTTGAGGGATCTGGTGTAGGGGAGAACTTGTAGAGTAGGGCTGATGGTTGGACTCGATGATCCCAAGGGTCTCTTCCAACCTAAATGATTCTATGATTTGATTAATCATGGCATGTTGTGGCAGAAGTCCTAGTCCTGATGAACTGAAACGTGCGGTGGTGCACCAGGGCAACCAGCTTAGACTTTCTGGGTCACTTTGCAAGATCAGTGCTTTGGAATTAAAGCTAATTTTTACTGTGGTGATGACTTGCCATTCTTGAAACTCCTATCTAGCCCCAAAGTTCTTTTTGACTAATACCTTACTCCTGTTGTATGATGAAAGCAGAGTAGCTTTTGAATGCCAGGAAAAAAGGGGTTGGGTCTGCTCTTGTGTTTTTATACCCTTCTCTGAACCTAAAGAGAAAGCAATTCCTGAGAAAACATTATAAGTCTAAAACCAAAATGGATAGATGTTAACTTGGTGAAATTTAAAGGTCCGTGGAATCCAAAAAAGGCTGCTTTGTTTTTCTTTTTAGCTTCAATTCTACTTTCTCCTTTGGCTTTCACCTTCTTTCTGGATTAAACACGTCCCAGTGTCTATGGTAGGGCTAAATCACAGTCTGCTCCAGACCATGTGGAAATACAGCCCTGATGTGTGCAGAGCAGTGCCCGGTTCTGAATGATGCTCAGATGAAATGTTCTGGAGCAGCAGTTGTGAAACATCTGGTCTATGAAGCCTTGATAGATGATTTATGGAACCATATAAAAATAGTATTGCCAATAAAAGGTTTGAGGCACATCGTAATCTTGGCTCTCCTGGGGCAAATATTCCTCAGTTATGGAGCAAGTAGTTTGGGATTTCCTGCAGCTTAGTTGAGAAATGGTCTGAATTGAATACCCAGTTGAGCTGCTTTGAACAGTGTTGTGCAGTAGCAAAGTTACCTGAAGTTCCTTAGTTGGGTTATCAGGCAGACAGCAGTGAGGGCAGAGAGTTTGGGCAGGTGGTGAGAGTTTGCCAAAAAGACACGGTTCAGAGTCATGAAGGTAACTCTAACGTTGTCAACGAGAGTAGGAATGGATTTCTGATCACTTTTCCTTGATCTGACTAACCCAGGGGATGACAGAATATGAATGTATTGGTGTACTAGAGCACAGGGTGATGGAGAGAACCCCTTGGCAGTAAGTGTGTACTGAGGACTATCTGCTTGCAGATCACCATGTGGGATCTGGCCAGCGGGAAGCTGCTGCGATCGATAACGGATGCCCACCCACCAGGAACAGCCATTTTACACATCAAGGTAACGAATGCTACGTGTACTCCTCCTTTTTTTGTTCTTTAAAACACACTTATGTTCAGTCTGATGTGGTGAATTTCCTAGTGTAATGCTTTTAGATTTACAGATGAGAGCAGCTCCCTAGGAGCTACATGGTGATAGTGTCCAGAGGTGAGAAAAGTGAGCAGAAATTCTACTTAGAAAAGAGTGTTTTGAGAGCTGAAATAATACTATGTAACAGCTGTGGGTTGTATAAGCACCAGCAGGTGTTCTCTGTTATAATTCCTCTCTCTGATGCCAAAATTTATGAAGAATTAGTTGCTAGAATAGTAACAATTGTTAGAATGCTCTAAAACTTGCAGTGGTTTGGATGTGTGACTTGCCAACTGTAAACTTAAGTCTCAAGTGTAGAAAGTAGCTTCTGTCAACAGTTTTTCCAAGAACTTGTTAGGAACGGAGGAAGGGGAGAACTAGGGCTGATGGTTGGACTCGATGATCCCACGGGTCTCTTCCAACCTGACTGATTCAGTGAATGCTTAGGTTGGAAGAGAAATCCTCTATGGCTTCTTGTTCAACATGCTGGTGTTGTCACACACAGAAACTCGTACCTGATTTTGTGCATGGCGTTGTTTTATGTGGGCCTCTCCCACCAGACCATAATGTTCCTTGGCAGCCTGGTCAGAGCAGTGACAGCTGGTGCGTCACCCAACTCTTCTTTCTCTTCTCCTTTTCCTGGAGAAGACATCCCAGGCTCACACGGTGTCACACATGGTGTAGTGGATCTGGTGGGGGATGTTGCTCAAGGACAGGTTCTCATCTACTGCTCAGTCTGATCTGGCTGGTCAAAAGTGTTTTGTGGGTGTGAAGGTGCCCCCTTACATCTGCACCTTCCATGATTCCAGTTCTGCCATCCTTGCCATCTGCATAAATGGGTGCTGGTCGACGGGCGGCTGAACATGAGCCAGCAGTATGCCCAGGTGGCCAAGAAGGCCAAGGGCATCCTGGCTTGCATAAAGAATAGTGTGCCCAGCAGAAGTAGGGAGGTGATTGTCCCCCTGTGCTCAGCACTGGGGAGGCAACACCTTGAGTCTGGTGTCCAGTTCTGGGCACCTCAACACAAGAGAGACCTGGAGGGGCTGGAGCGAGTGCAGAGGAGGGACACGGAGCTGGTGAGAGGCCTGGAGAGCAAGGCTTATGAGGATTGATTGAGGGAGTTGGGATTGTTTAGTTTGAGGAAGAGGAGGCTGAGGGGAGACCTCATCCCTCTCTACAACTGCTTGAAAGGGGCATTGGAGAGAGGTTGGTGCTGGTCTCTTCTCACGGGCAATGAGCGACAGGACAAGAGGGAATGGCTGCAAGCTGCAGCAGGGTAGGGTTAGGCTGGGTATTAGGAAAAGGTTTTTCCCAGAGAGAGTGGTCAGTCAGTGGAATCAGCTGCCCAGGGAGGGGGTGGAGTCCCCATCCCTGACTGTGTTTCAGAGTAGATTGGATGTGGTGTTGAGGGATCTGGTGTAGGGGAGAACTTGTAGAGTGGGGCTGATGGTTGGACTTGATGATCCCAAAGGTCTCTTCCAACCTAAATGATTCTATGATAAAGATGAGTATTCCTCTCTGCTAGAGCATCTGCTCCTGGTGGCTCTCTCCTCTGTCTCATGGCCTGATAGCATTGAAGAGTACTCTAGCACTGCATTAGAGGCCAGATGGTTGTGCTTCTGGTTCCAAAGTCCTCAGCTGTGGCTCTGTCCCTTTCTTACCGTGATTATTTGGTATCATTAGTCATTCTGGGTGTGTCTGATTTATTTTTGGGCAGGGGGGTGTTTCCCTGCAGCCCATTCACCAGCTCTGGCACCAACTCCTGGCCTTGAGCCGGTTTTGGTGCGCTGTGGTTCTGAGCTGCAACGGGAAGTCGTGGCACTTGGGTAGCAAAAATCCATCTTGGGGCTTGCTGGAGGGGTGAAGATGAGACACAAAACCTTGCTTTCCCTACATGTCATGAGAAAGGCCAGTAGTTGTCTCAACTCTTTATGGTAAAGGTGTCTTTCTGGTAGGTACAATGCTTGTACTCTCCTGTGTTGCTAACTGCACTAGCATTCTTTTTTTGTAGTTTATTTCTTAGTGCTGCTTTTAATCTAATTATCTGCTCAGTTTACAGATGACCCGACGCTTGCAATTTGCAATGACAGCGGAGGCTCCGTATTTGAACTGTCCTTTAAGTAAGGAAGTATCTCTAAGTACCCATAGAAAGTACAAGAAACTAATGCTGGGTCCAAGTTTCTAAAACTTAAGCAGAAAACCCTGTTGGAACCGATGACGCTACTGTCTGAACGCTGAAGGTGTAATTCAGGGCTGCAGTATAATTTCCCAGCTGATGCAGGATGCTCTCTGGCAGCAATAATCAAAGAATAGCCTAAGTTATTAAATTGGGAAGGTATTGCACAGAATCTTGGTGTTCCTTCTGGGCTCTTGGTAGTTGCCAGAAAAGCGCTGCCTCTGGGTTTTCTGTGTTTTATTAGTGAGAGCTGCCCTGCAGTAACTGCTCATTTTCTTCTTGGTCTCTTCAAGGGGAGGAGGGACAAGAAGGAGGGACTGTCAGTCCAGGGAGTCTGATCATGTCCAGGATTTCCCAAAACTTTACTGTTCAATAAGATCTTAAGGAATTCTTGGCTGTACCTGAGCAGCCATATGGTACTGCTTCCAGTGGAAGTGATCCCTGGAGCTGTGTAAAGGACTTGTTAAAAACAATATTTGGGAGGGCTCACTTGAGATTTCCTGAGATGACTGGACTGATCTCTTCTTAATGGCTGGCACCAAGCTGATTTTCCTTCTTTGCAGGAGGGTTATGGGGGTGAGAACGTGTGAATCTCGATGTCTCTTCAGTGGCTCAAAGGGGGAAGTTTGCTGTATTGAACCATTACATGCAAAAGTTGAGCTGAGAGACCATCCTATCACCCAGTATTCCCTGCTGGCCATGGCCTCCCTAACAAAGGTAACTTGCTGCTTGCAGAAGGCTTTGTGTGAAAAAATCACAAAGAATAACTTTTCTGGTACATGCTCAAACATTTTATTTTGCCTTTTTTTGTTTTTCTTGAAGATACTGGTTATTGGCCTGAAGCCATCTCTGAAAGTGTGGATGACTTTTCCCTACGGTCGTGTGAGTAGTGAAGCCAAACAGTTGCTTTCTGGATTTATGGCTGCAAACCTGAAGTGAAGGGGATGGGGATAGGACTGGGTGTTTGGAATCAGTAGTTTCTCAGGAGCCCCTCAGCTTCTTGCATTCCCTGCTTGCACCCACAGCTGGGACTCTGGCCTGATGATGGCTTGAGTCACCTGGTTCTGAGGCTGTTGCTTTATATATGAACCATACTATAGAACCCTTAATTGCAGGGACAAACAAAGTGGAATTAGAGCACTAAACAGGCCTCTAAACTCTTGATTATTTGCTGGTATAACTCCTCTTGGAAAGGCAGCTGGGGGAAGATGTGGTGTATGTTAGACTGGGAGAATGGAGAGGAGGCTGCTAGCAGGTTGCAGCTTGTCCCAGTCCAGCAATCCATGTGTGACTGGATTTACAGTAAGCAGCTGAGACACAGGCTTTGTTCTCGCTGGCTGTCACGTTCCCAAGGGGCATGGGTTGCCCCTAACCTGTGCAGCTGGACCAAAGAGCACAAGTTACTGCTCAGCAGCAGACCAGGAAATGGCTTTACAGCCTGTGTGTCAACATGGGGAAAGCCAGCGAGCAGCAGCGTGTGTCCTGGAGGTTCTGCCTCGCCTACCTTCAACCCCAGCTCTGCTTTTTATCTTCCAGATGGACCCTTCCAGTGTCCCCCTTCTGGCGTGGCACTTTGTGGCTGTACAGAACTCTGTGAACCCCATGCTTGCCTTTTGTCGAGGAGACGTGGTTCATTTCCTGCTGGTAAGACTTGGGTGATGCTTTATGCTCCTTTTCAGATAGTCAGGTCTCACTCACGTGTTTGGTTGGCAGAGCCTCTGTCTCGGTGAGTGCGTGGGGTGTCTGGAGCCGGCTTGGGGAAAACAAACCTGCTGCTCATTGCTCTTCAGCAAGCACCAAAGAGAATCTGGAGGCATGAGCTTTATGTGTTCCAGAAGTGTTGACTTGCTACTTATCTCATTTCTGCTGGAGGTGGGAGAATGTGGATTGTTTTGGGGAAGATCACATAAATTTGAGATGCTGGTTTATTTTTTGCTTTAAAACGTGACCCAGGGAAAAAACTTGTATAAACCACTAAGAGGCACCAGCTTTCAGGTCCTGTTGGGGCGTGACTTGAGGGCATGCTGCATATCCTCTTCAGATGTGCGGGTATGGTGGTTGGAAGATGATTTCATGTCTGATTTTGGTACAAGAGCAGCACCCAAGCTTCAGAAAATCTGTTACTTTTGGTTTTGGAGTGCTAAGTTTGTTTCCCAGCTCTGCTGTCACCTTGGACCTTAAGCTTTGCCCAAGCACTCGGACATCGTGTTCTCTGAATTCGATCCTTTTTCTCCTCTATCTTCTCTCTTAGGGAGAAAGGAAAGGGGATATTTAAGCCTGTTTTGCTGGAGGTGTCTGTGTACAGAATAACACCCAGCTCAGCGACGGGCAATGGTGCTGTTCTGCTTACAGATTACTGTCTACCCTGTCTACTGTCAGCCCTGCTACCTGAATTCAGGTCCTTCCTGCTGCACTTCAAATTGTCAAAATGTCAAATAATCATATTGTCCTTTGCAGATAGCTTTTTTTAAAATTATGATGAATTAAAGCCAGTTTCATAGCAGTGTTCTGTAGTTCTGACTTTTACAAGCAGAAGGTGCAGTAGTTCCTGCCTGGGACAAGAGAGAACTCTTGACTGGGAGCTGTCGTGCAACTTCTCCCTTCAGCTGAGTGTTCCAGTGGGGCTGAGCCCCTTGGGAGTCATCAGTCATTTTTGGGTGCTCTCTGAATGCTGGAGCTTTGCAGCCCTTTTAGAGACTGAATTACCCTGTATAATACATGAGCCAGGGCAGGGGCGAACAATCCCTTGGACACATGTAGTGCCAGCTTATGACATACAAATAGTGATTTTAAAATCGATCCAGCTGAGGGCATCTTTTACTGGCCCCTGCTCTCACAGCCTTCTGTTTCCTTGCTTCCAGGAGTGCTTTTGAAAGTGAGACCTTAGGCTCCGTTTGAGAAGCGTGTGTGGTGCTGCTGCGCGCTCAGCCTGCTTGTCTGAGGGAGCCCCAGGCTCCTGGAGCTGATGTCCTGCCCTCTGGGAACAGAGAGGTTGGGCTTTGGCTTTTCATCAGCCTTGTCTGATGTCTCCTTTTAGGTAAAAAGAGATGATACTGGTGCAATACACGTCACTAAGCAGAGGCAGCTTCATCTACACTATGACCTCATCAACTTCACTGTAAGTCTCAATACTATAGAATGGTTCATTATCTTACTCTTTTTTTTTGCACTAATTTCCTTATAAATGTATCTCAGTAGTCCATAGTTCTAGAGTATTGGCTTCACAAACGTAGGGTAAGAGGTGGCTGTGTTTACCTGGGACTGACTGAAAACATCCCTAAAGCCTGGGACTCTGGGGAACCAGCAGAAGTGAAATAGAAAGCAGTAACTAAAAGATAAAAAAACTAACGTGGGGGCAACAGTTCTGCCCTTTCTTGGGAAGGTGGTGTTAGCCTCGCTGAGGAAATAATTTCAAGAGCCAGAGGGAATCTGGCAAGAAAGATTTTTATTCTGTATTCTCACTCAAAAGAGTGGAAGCTTCTGTGTGAGTCTGGCTCAGGGAAGTCTAGTGTCTGCATACGTGAGTGCTTGCTAAAGCATCCTAAATCCTTGATGCTTTCAGCAAAAATATTGTTCAACTCCCAAACGCTTTAAAGAATACAGCAAGTAAAATGTGAAAGGCCAAAATGCCAAGATTGACACAAGATTGACATCCACATCAGCCAGACTTTCAAGTTTGCTAACAAATATGCTTTTTAAAAAAAAAAGACAAAATTATAAAAGCAATTGAAACCCCTGTTTTGTGGGGTTTTGGGACATATCAGTGGAAGCCACAGAGTATGGATGATAGGCTTTGAGTTAAACTTAGATGTACCACTTCTCTTAATGCCTCCTGATGCCATCTTTACCCCTCGAGGAGTTTGAGAACAAGTGTTGTCAGTAGTCTTGGGTTTGAGATTTTGGGATGGAAAGTGTACTGGAGCATAGTGTTCTGAGAGGACAAGAACTCTGGAGGATTGCTATTTGTCTACAGGTGTTTCCTCTGAAGGAGGTTCCTTCCTCTTTCTCAGTGTTAAAGCTGATACTCCAGAAGGAGCCTCCCTATCTCCACCTCAGGAGTTACGTGTGGGTGCTGTTGTGAAGTGACTGTGTGTTGTAACAAAGCTACCAGCCATCCTAGAGCTTCACACAATGCTATGGGGTTGAAAGGGACCTCTGGAGATCATCCAGTGCAACCCTCTGCCACAGCAGGTCCAGCCAGAGCTGATTGAACAGGAACGTGTCCAGGTGGGGTCTGGAGTGTCTCCAGAGAAGGAGACTCCACCACCTCTCTGGGTGGCCTGTTCCAGGGGTCTGCCACCCTCAGAGGAAAGAAGTTCCTCCTTGTGTTAGGTGGAACTTCTTATCACAGAATGTCAGGGATTGGAAGGGACCTTGAAAGATCATCTAGTCCAATCCCCTGCTGGAGCAGGAACACCTAGAGCACATCAGAGGAACGTGTCCAGGGGAGGTTTGAATGTCTCCAGAGAAGGAGACTCCACCACCTCCCTGGGCAGCCCCTTCCAGTGTTCCCTCACCCTCACTGTGAAGAAGTTTTTCCTCATATTCAAGTGGAACCTCCTCTGTTCCAGCTTGCACCCATTGCCCCTTGTCCTTATGTTCAATTTGTGAAAATTTTTGCCTGTTCCTCTCCATGGAAATCTTTAGTAGAAGATGAAAGATTTATACAATCTAAAGAGAAACCAGAGTATGGTTCCAGTGGGGATGTGTCCAGAGCCTGTTCAGTTGGCCTCTACTTGCACACATGCATTGCTGAAGTCTGTGATCTGTTGCCTTTTCAGTGGATAAACTCACGGACAGCAGTGCTTCTGGACAGCGTGGAGAAGCTGCACGTTATAGATCGTCAGACGCAGGAGGAGCTGGAGACCATGGAGATCTCGGAAGTTCAGCTGGTCTACAACAGCAGCCACTTCAAATCACTGGCCACGGGGGGCAACGTCAGCGAGGCCCTGGTAGGCACACGGGACTGGCTTGCGTTGGCTCACGCTTTCAGATAGGCCTGGAGCTTTGGGGACAAAACCAACCCTTTTTGAAGCATCTCAGAAATCCCACGTGGTGGTGATGTGGCCAAGGGGCAGATCCTGTTTGCTTTTCAGCATTGCTGGTTTTAGGAGCTGCTCTGAAGTTACCAAGCTGTGGGACGCTCTGCACAGCACAAGGGCTGACGGGCTTTCTCCTTTGAGCAGTTCCTATAGCCTTTTCTCCTTTGTACACCCCAGATACTCTGCGGTGGNAAAACCAACCCTTTTTGAAGCATCTCAGAAATCCCACATGGTGGTGATGTGGCCAATGGGCAGGTCCTGTTTGCTTTTCAGCTTTGCTGGTTTTAGGAGCTGCTGTGAAGTTATCAAGCTGTGGGACGCTCTGCACAGCACAAGGGCTGACGGGCTTTCTCCTTTGAGCAGTTCCTATAGCCTTTTCTCCTTTGTACACCCCAGATACTCTGCGGTGGCTGTGCCTGTGCAGCACCTGCCCTCCCTGCCCTCAGCTCACAGGTTCTCCTGCAGGGGTAGAGAGGATGAGCCACAGTACCCCTGCTCGTAGGTACTAGGCCGCGTTCTTGTTTGAAGTAAAACACCCAAAGCCATCCATATCAGTGGAAGTTCAAACAATTCAAACATTGGATTTTCTACTTTTTTCTCTTCTGTTTAATTGTCTTTTTTTTTTATTTTATTTTGACCTTTGTGCTTGGTTTGGGGATTTTTGGGGGACATTTTTGCTTCTGAGGATAGACACAGCACCACTTGTGGGTCCTTGGGGACCCCGTTGTGTTTTCTGGGCAATCGGAGCTCAGCAGCGCTTGAAGCTGCGTTCACAAGCAGGAAGGAGGGACAGCAGAGCTTTTTTAATAACTCCTGCCCAGCAACCTGTGGTGGTCTTTCCCAGGCCTCATTTTGATTCCTGAATTACAGAGTGTCTCTGAAGTTTGAGTGTATAGCTGATTCTTGGGAAATTTTACAAAAGCGTCGAGCAGTTTCACTTGGCTGTGATTTTTCTCCCTGTAGGCGTTGGTTGGAGAGAAAGCTTGTTATCAGTCCATCAGCAGCTGTGGTGGTCAGGTCTTTTACCTTGGAACAAAGGTAAATGTGAGGAGTTTTTTTTTTAAATAAAAATACACTCTGTTGATAGGAGCTCATCTCCTAGAGAAGGGCAATCTTTTATTCGATGGAGATGTGAATCAGAGGGAGGGTTCTTCATGCACTTATGGGATTAAAGAAAAGTGAAATAATTTGGTTTTAGCCAAGGTATGGGCTAAGTATGACATTGTCATAGTGTCACAGTATCCTTCCTGCTCCTTAAAAGTATGGGCTCCTTAAAAGTATGGGCTAAGTATGACATTGTCATAGTGTCACAGTATCCTTCCTGCTCCTTAAAAGTAGACTCAGCAGTATGTCACTGACATCTCCTCTCTCCTAAATGTGCTCATGAGAATCTAAAAGAAAATGAGACAGCAGGGACAAGTAGACTCTGTTGCACTTTTCCTGTCCCACGGTGCAGGCTGTGAAAAGGCAGAGAGAGGTGATCTTACAGGGTGGCATGTGGAAGTAGAGGAAGAAGTGAGGGATGGTATCTCGGAGCAGATGGGTTGTAAGGCCATGTAAAGGATATTTTCTGTTAAATAGAAACGTTCATTCATTCCTGCTGTGCCGGGCTTGAGAATTGCTCTACTTAGCTTCATCTAAGCTTCCTAGTACCATTGTGCTCTGGTGCGTCTGTGGGATGCCATGGGCATGAGCAATGGTCAGTAAATAACACTGTTTTTTCTTTTCCTTTCCTAGTCTGTTCATGTGATGACATTGAGAAGCTGGAGAGAGGTACGTTGAGAGGAAAACCGTACAACTTAGTAGGCTCAAATTGCTTAAGTGTCACTTGAGAGGAGGGAGGGGGCATTTGTGAAGCACTTTCTGAGCACTGTGTTCAGGACCCCTGATGTGCTATGCCGGCGCCGTAGGTTCACTGCTTTCCATGGTGGGACACTGCAGGACTCCTCCTTGCATAGACTCACAGGCTGAACGGAGACCTTGTTCTACCAAGCCTTGCCCTGTTTCAGCTTCTGTTCCGAAGGCAGACTCAGTGCAGTGAGTTCAGAGGACTGTGCATGTGTAAGCCTTCTGGCTGCCAGATAAGCATAGAGGAATCACAGGGGGGTTGGAAAGGACCTTCGGAGATCATCTAGTCCAAGCCCCCTGCCAAAGGGAGTGGAAGGGAATCTGGTTCACTGTATGTTTTCTCCAGCTACTGCAGGAACTACATCATAAAATCCACCAAAGGCTACCCAGGAATTTAGCTGGATTTTAGATCCTTGTTTCTGTTGGTAGAAATTGTTATTTTTTTTTTAACATTGTTTCTCTGACAGCTGAAACCCTGTCAAGCCCCACACCGAAGTTCTTGGTGGTCTATTTATGTCTGTTTGTTCCTGTGTTATTCTTTTCACTTGAGTTAAACAGCAGGCTTTTCTTTCTGGATCATCACTTTGTGCTATGTTTATTCAGTGTATGCATGTTCCCCCCCAGACTTTGTTCTGCAATGCTGAGGAAGGCTCTCTCATCATCCTCTTGTAACATTACCTACCATTCCTTCTGTTTTTCACAGTCACTGTTCTCTGCACCTTCTTTGTGCTGGTTTCTGGAATGTAGGTAAACCCTTTGGCAGATATGACTCTGGGTAGGCTCTTACCTGTGGCCATGCACAATGTCACATGTTCTTCACTGTCTCTACTAGATACACCATTCCTTATGCATCCTTGGGCCTCATTTTGCTGTCCCTTGGGCTACATTATGTCCATGTCTGCTGCTGCTCTGGAGATTCACCAGTCCCCTATAGCCAAGCTTTCTGCTGCGAGTTGCGTGTCCCGTTGGATTGCATCGTGCTTCTGTTTCCCAGCTTTAGGGGTCATCCTGTTGTTTCTGTCATTCTGGTCTGCTGTCTCCCTTCACATGTTGACAGTTGGTAATCAGCAGACTTCATTAGTAAATTCAGCTTATACCAAGTTATTTGACCAAGTGGTTATGTAGAAGGGGCCTTCAAGGCTGATTCTCCAGGAACTTCCCAGTCACAGAATGCTGTGGGGTTGGAAGGGACCTCTGGAGATCATCCAGTCCAACCCTTTGCTAGAGCAGGTCCACCCACAGCAGGTTGCACAGGAACGTGTCCAGGTGAGATTTGAATGTCTCCAGAGATGGAGACTCCACCACCCCTCTGGGCAGTCTCTGCCACCATCATAGGAAAGAAGTTCCTCCTCATGTTTAGATGGAACTTCTTATGTTCATGTTTGTGCCCGTCTTCTCTTTCACTGGGCACCACTGGAAAAAGCCTGGTCCCATCCTCCCAACATCCACCCTTGAAGTATTTGTAGGTGTTGATCAGATCCCCCCTCAGCCTTCTCTTCTTCTTATCATCAATAATCACGTCCTTCCAGTCTCATATTTCTCCTTGAAGCAGCGACCTTCAGCATTTTTCCTCTGACCTGCTTTGTGGCTCCTGCACTCATCCAGGGTTATGAGCTCCTCCGTGTGATGCTGGATCAGGGCCTTTAATGAAATACAAATGGCTCAGCCCTATTGAACGTGGATGGAGCTGCTGCTTTTGGTTACCAAGATCACTTGGCTCTGCTGCTTTTCCCTCCAGCCATTCACTGCTGACCTTGGTTTAGTAAACTCTTAATGAAAAGCCTGTCTTTGACCCATGATTTAATGAGCTGGTTTTCCTAGAAAACAGACATCAGTCACATGGACGTGATCTCTGGCAGCCTCCTTCTAACTGCTGTATGGCTTCTGATGTGAGTAAGGAGGCTTACTCAGGAGTTGTAATCGTGTGGGGGGGTGTGAAGCTGCCAGTTCTTGCTGCAGTACACAACACTGGTCTGAGACTCAGAATCTCTCTTCTCTCAACCAGTACTTTAACGTTTTCACCCAGTCGTGCCAAGGCTGGTGGTGCTCAACCTTCTGCGCTAATGATTCCTTAAAGTAGAAAATACTCATGACCTATTCCAGTCCCTGTTGGCTGTGAGCTCAGAAGAAAGGAGAAGGTAGGATGAGTCCATCCATGTGCTGGACACGCAGCAGAGCTTTTTGTTGTGCTCTGAGCAATGGGGCAAGGCTAGGGAATGGAAGATCTTGATTGCGGTTGCAGAGACTCGCTGATGCTGTGGGTCTCCATCCATCAAGCCTCTGAACTAAACCATAGCCCACAAGGGGTTGATTTCTGGGGCTGGACATTTCTTAGTCTTTTTTAACTGTCCAGCAGAAAATGTACATGTGAGGAGAATCTTTTTGAGATACTGTCCTTTACTGCAACGTGTTGAGAGCTGCTAAGGTTCCCTGTCCCCTTGCTGCCAGGGGCCCTGACTTGCTACAGGGAAATGCTGATCATAGACAGGAGGGAATCGTCTTTGCCCTAATACTGAGGTCCAATACGACTTCTTGTTTTAGAGAGTGGATCACCTCCTGAAACAAGAGCGTCTCACTGATGCCCTGGCTCTAGCTTGGTCTTTTTATGAAGGTAAAGCAAAGGCTGTAGTAGGTAAGTTTTGTATTTTTGTTGCTGTGTGGTTTGGGTTTTGATTGGTTGGTTTTGTTTATTCTTTTAAATTGAATCGATGTGCTGAAATCACTGTTTCAGGGGGAAAAAAAACCCATAGGGTTGGGTTTGACAGAAATAACACCTTTGATATGGGTTGATTAGGCTGGTTTTTAGCATCGTAGTGCCTTTAGTAGCCTGATGTTTTCAAACAAACATTGGGTTTCTCTGTTGTGACTCCTGTCTGTTGCCACTTTGCCCTGAAAGAGGTGGATCCAGGTGCTGGAATATTCCTGAAGGTCACATGTGACCTGTAGGGAATCTTCTGTCACCTCTGCCAAGCAGGTACTTGGATTCAGGTCTCCTCTGAGTAGGTAACTGACTGAAAGCCCTGCTGGGGTTTTGGCTCCGTGTTTCCTAGGGCGGAGGATGCTCTGTGTGCACTTAGCTTGTTATGATAAACACGCTAATTATGCTAGAAACTGCTGCTGGAACGGTCTGATTTGGACTGGACACATTGAATTTTCAGTAACTGACTCAGGATGGTTTTGACAGACTCAGGTTCTCAGGATAAGGCCCTCCTGCTGTGAATTTCTCCTACGTGAACACGTGTCTCGTTTTAACACGTGGATGTGATGCAGCTTGTTTTTCAGTACTTAAAAAAATGACTGTCTTTTTGACTTGGCATTTAAGAATTGTTTGCTCTTGTTTAATCCAGCTTCTTTGCAGCAGGGCATCCTCCAGCAATTAGCCTCACCTGCAGTCTTTACCAGCCCTCCATTATTTGTTCTCTCAGTGTTAAACAGCGCTCAGGCCTGGTCTGGCCATTTCTGTGCTGGAACAGTCTTACTGGGAGAATAAGCTCTTTCAAAAGAAGAGTGCCCTAGAAGCAGATCACAAAGCTGTGTGTTTAGATATCCTGACCTCTGTGTCTCAAGGGTAATGGTGTTAGCACCTGAGCTGTGGGATTTATATGTCCTCCTGTAGCTTAGATGAGAAAAGCTTCTTCACCCCCCCCTCCTTCCTCCTAGGCTTGACTGGGGACACAAGCAAGCGGAGAGCGGTGATTGCAGACCGAGTGAGTGACTGATCTCTTCTTTCCTAAGTGGGGTTTCACCTACACTGATATGATACTGTGTTCCTGGGAGGGGCTTTTCTCCTCTGGAAGCTGGTACAGCTAACTCCAGGAAGTGTACATCTGCCTTTTGCTAAGTCTATGAGCAGGATTGAGAGGAGACTTGGAAATACCTTTTGGGGTAAAGGTGGGAATAAAACCTGCAGTGTTAGCAAAGCAAAATGTGACGTTATCCTCCAGGCCTTGAGGTCTCTGGTCCCTTCTCCGTGGAGAGAAGCCCTTTTTGTAGGTAACTCCAGAGTTTCCTGACTTCTGGTTGGCGAGTGTCCATCAGTTTGTAACTTGCTGACTCTCAGGGTGAGAACTTTGGTCCTTGTACACATGGACATGAAATAAACTCTTCAAATAGCCCTATTCATTTGTTACAGGAACTTGTGTCTGGGAAGGGTTTAAAATCCATAATTATTGCAGTCATTGTTTGCTCATACTTTGTTCTTCGTGAATATTTTATTCTCAGGTGAATAAGCTTTGGTGTTTAAGATATTCCAGGGTTTGGTGGTTGGTCTGCAAGCTTACTGGCAGACTGGCTGCCCAGTTCCTTGGTCAGTTATAGTTAGTGTAGGTATCCACTATGCAACTGGGCTGCTTCTACGCTATGTTACGCCTCTTGGCAGCCTCTTCCCCCTTCTCCTTCCTGCCCACAGCAGTTCATACCCAAAATGGGACAACAGAGTTTAGGGTGCTGTTAACCCCCCGGGTCAGACTGTTAAACACTGTCTCGTGTAGGATGGGAGTGAATTTTCTTGTTTGTTGTAATTCAGATGGTTGAAATCCTCCTCCATTATGCTGATCGGACTTTGAAGAAATGTCCTGACCAAGGAAAAATCCAGGTTATGGAGCAGCATTTTCAGGTATGGTGCTTTGGAGGCCTCTTTCGAATCTTTTTTTAATCAAACTTGGCTTTGCTGCAAAAATTACTTTTCTATTTTTGACAAATATTGCTGTGTGTCACCCAAACTCTCACCTCTGTGGTGGGCACTAATGAAATTGGGACTTAGTGGCACTTGGGTGGCAGGGCAGATCCTGTACACCCTCTGTCCTCTGCAGAAGTGTGACAAGAGTTGTTCTCCCTGTGAAACAGCATATGGGAAAGCCTGTAGCCGTGCCAGCCCACCAGCAGACTCAGATAACTCACTGATTCTGCTCTCTATTGGCCAGGCTTCATTTTATGCTCTGCAGGATTTTTGCCAATCGCTACAGCTCTTCTTTTTTGGGTTTTTTTTCATGTTTCCTTGGCAGGACCTGGTGCCTGTCATAGTTGATTACTGTCTCCTGCTCCAGCGCACGTAAGTCTGAGTTTGCAAACCTCTCTCCCAAGCTGAACCACCGAGCCCCTGTACTCCTGAGTGCTGTCTCCTATAGTGTCACCTGGGTTAGAGGAATTGGATTGTATCGTCGTCGTATCATGCATCACATCCCAGTTTAGAGGAATGCTTAGAAACTGACGCTAAGGTCAGGGTACTCAGTACTCAAAGGAAAGCGTGTCTTAAATTGCCATTGATGTGTTGAGGAAGGAAAGTTTCCCTCAAGCCATTTCCTCTGCTCCATGCCCTTAAGGAAGAAGCCACCTTGATAGATTTTCCTGTTGTCATCATTTCCCCTCTAACAGTTAGGGGGTTTTGCTGCACCATCCATAGCTGATGCATTCTGTGTAGCTGTCTGACTTGCATCAGTAGAGGAGCTGAACAGGCCATTTGGCTCCTGAGTTTGAGAAATAGAGAGAAAATGGGGTTTCATTTTGAAGCCCTTGAGAAGTAGATAAGAGATTTTAGTAAGATTATTTGATAACTAAACACTTCTTTCCCTCTAGGGATCTATTATTTAACCAGATATACGATAAGATGAGTGAGAATTCTGTAGCTAAAGGCATCTTTCTGGAGTGCTTGGAGCCATATATCTTAAGTGACAAGCTGATGGGAATCACAGCTCAAGTGATGAAAGACTTGCTGCTTCACTTCCAAGACAAGAACAGGTTGGAAAACTTGGAAGCCTGCATTGTGCATATGGATATCACCAGCTTAGACATACAGCAGGTGAGCTGTTTTATCATGTACTGTGTTGAGCTCCTCTGAGTAAATGACACTGTGCCCGTGTCACCGAGGCAAACTTCTTGTGTGGAAAACAAGGTGCCACCTTTCAACAGACAAGACTTTTGTAGTCCAAACTATTCATGCTTTCTGCTCCTTTTTGCTTTGGAACAGGAACTTGTCCCTGGGATCAAATTCCATGAATATGGGAACACAATCAGTCTTTCCTGTTTTGAGGATGAAAGGCTGCAAAGGCACTAAAAACCAAAGTTGCATTTTTCAGTGTGGTGCCTGACAGCCTGCTCCACTTGGGCCCTTGCTCTTGCCTGACAAAGTGGAGCCAAGGAGGTGTTCTGCTGGGGAGTCCTCTCTTCCTTCGCCAGTTCTTATTCCCGCAGCTCGGCTTTCCGTCCCAAAGAGGGGACTGCTTGGGCACTTGACAGAATGATCCATTAACCCAGCCAAAAGGCAAAGCAGTGCAATCCGGGGTGTTAAAGAACTGATTTTTTACAATTATTTGTGTTTTATTCCTTAAGCTCACTCAGGTTATGATCATTAGAATCTAAACTGTTGGGTTCCATGTTTGCAGCAGGAGCAATAAGCTGGATGCTCCCTTTGGGAATCTGGGGTCCTTGCAGAGACCAGTGGAAATTTCCATTCTGCTTTAAGTGGTACCTGTTGGATGATGCAAATGTGAGGACAGAGATTGTGTTTGAGAGACTGAGGAACGAGAGACCTGTGAGCTGAGAGCAGCTGTGGTGTCTCTGCATTGTGCTTGTTTGGCCTTGCAGGTTGTTCTTCTGTGCTGGGAAAACCATCTCTATGATGCCATGATCTACGTCTACAACAGTGGGATGAACGACTTCATTAGTCCCATGGAGGTAGGAAAGATGCTCAGTGCAGTCAGTTGTTCTTTGTTCAGCAGAGCCTTTCTGAGAAACAGCATTTCAAACCCAAAGCATTATCTTCTCCTTTGGTTGTGTGTATGTTCTGTTCTTCTTTTTTTTCCCCTTTGAAGGGAGAAATCCTGTATGATAGATCCACTTTGTTTGAGTGGAGGCAGGAAAAGGGAAAAGAAACTTGTAATTCCTGTGCTTTAGAACACAAATTTCCTTGCTGAGGTAGCAAAATGCTCTGCAAAGTCAGGGCAGGGAATTTAGTTGTGTAAATAAAATAAACATAAAACAAAAGCAGCAGAAGAGAGTAACGTGGTGACTGTGGGAGACTGAGCTGCAGACCTGTCTGCTGGCAGCTCTGGTGCTGGGGGTGAGCGTGGCCTGTGTTTCGTGGTGCTGAGAAAGCACTGACTTTCTGCAGGATGGGATTGACAGGGGTGTAGGGGCAAGGGGTTCTCTAACACCTCGTGTTTGGTTTTCCTTCATACTGTTCTTCCTCTGCCGACACAACAGTCCATTGTGTTCTAAAAGAGTAATGGTAACAGAGGGTGTACTTACCTGTGTACAGAATGTTATAAAAAAGCTAGAATCGGTCCTTGCATCGAGGCAGGCTTTGTCCTTAGCCCTTGGGTGTGATCTGTGTCTGTCAGCACTAGTGCAGGACTGTGTGGTGCTGTAACTGAAGACCCTGCTGCTGCTGGAAGTCCTGAAGATGTGCCTGACACACTGCTTGCTTTTGAAGCCTGTGGCTGTAAGGTCAGGGTGTTTCAGCACGGAAGCACCACTGGTGTTCTCTCAGCAGTGCTGAGATAGAGCTGGAAGTGGGGCTGGTCAGTTTTGCTCTGACTGTTGCTCCAGAGACTACTGAATGCTGCTTTTTGTGTTGAGCCCTGCCTTTGGGCTTAGATCTGATTGACTGAAGGCCCTATTTTCATATGTCAGAACATCCTAACAAAGCATACCTTGGTGTCCTCTGCGCCTTTTAATTGTAAGCCACGGTGAGCAATGAGGGTTTGTGGGGCAGACACCCCATTGATCTCCATTTTAAAACCACGTAGACTTTTTTGCTTTGAACTTTTCTAGCTGCTTGAGCACTGCTTTCTTTCTCATTACAGAAGCTGTTCAAAGTCATTGCTCCTCCACTGAATGCTGGGAAGTCTCTCACAGGTACCGAATTCTTTTTCCCTTTAGGGGGGGGTCTAGTTTTGATACTTGACGTTTTGCATATCTCTAGTCACTTCCAACAGAGGGATGCAAAAAGGATCATACCCAATAGAAAGGTCTTCTCGTTCTATTTACTTTGTGTAAAACTCTGCATGTGTGTCAAAGAGGTGTTCTGTTAACAGCTGGGGAAGAGAATTGTGTCTCTGTACCTTGTTTTGGGAAGAAAAGGTGACAAATATTTCTTTGTTTTGTAGATGAGCAGGTGGTAATGGGCAACAAGCTGCTTGTTTATATAAGGTAAGGTCCTTCAGCAAGCAAGAGAGAGGTGTTTGCCTAGTGGTGGCACCAGATTTTTAACTCTAGCTGCATGATCTCATGGCGTGTTTCAAGGTCTGAGAGACCCTGTGGAACAGCAATGGCTGCTTTGTACAGCTGCCATAAATTCCAGTGCCAGTGGGTGTGTGGGATGAAGTTGGAGAACTTGAGCAGCAGCTCAAGTTACTGCTGATAAGCCAAGACCATGTCTTTATCTTGAGAACTGGTTTGAGGGACTTCTCTGTCCTGTGTGTGCCACAATACTCCTTGACTAAGGACTCTGTAGACTAGAAAGTTGTCTTTTAGCCCTTTCTGAGCTAAACTGGCCTTTTTATCCCATGCTTTTGGGGATAACGGTGCTCAGCTGCTGCTTCCTGTGTTGCTTGTTGTTTGCAGGAGGTCACTCTGAGATTGCACAGTACTGGTAAATGCATGAATTTCTCTTTCTGGATTCTATTCCAGTGGTGAACACTACATTCTGCATTACTCCTGCTTCCTAAAATGCAAGAGTATAGATGTTTAGCTTATTCTTTATTAACAGCAGTGCTGTCTGCTTTTGAGATTTACAAAATAAATTGTTTGGCTTGTTACAAGAACATCCTGAAAACTAACTCAAACTGTTCTTCACAATCTGTTTAATGTCAGAATGCATTAAAAATGCCTTTTCCCCTTCTTTTCTGTAGCTGCTGCTTGGCAGGCCGTGCGTATCCATTGGGTGATATTCCTGAAGATCTGGTACCTTTGGTTAAAAATCAGGTGAGAACCTTTTGAAAGGAAACTTTCCCATGTGGAGTTTTTTAGCAGAAGCTGTGTATGTCTTATTTCACGGGTTTCTGGTGGAAAACTGTTATCAGTCTGCCAGCTGTACCCTTGTGCTGTGAGTATATGCCACTGTAAATCCCCAATACGTTTTTGAAGAATGAAATCACCCAGTTGTTGCAATCTAAACATTTCAACTTAACATTTTTCTTTCAGTTGTGAATTGGGGTGTGGGAGCCAAGAGTTCTTAGTGGCAGCAATGCTGATTAGGTTTTTTTTTCTCATATACTTTA
This sequence comes from Jacana jacana, assembly GCA_013400555.1. NCBI lineage: Eukaryota > Metazoa > Chordata > Aves > Charadriiformes > Jacanidae > Jacana > Jacana jacana. Next base: position 319,828 of record VZTM01027162.1, on the reverse strand, counting down.
CTACAGATTAACAGAAATTTGTAGCTCTCTCTTCTTTGTAAACCTGACAACGACTTGCCTTCATTTTGGAGGATTTTCCCACTTTTCAAGTAATGTGGGATTGACCAGGAGTAGAAAGTGAAATGACATCAAAAAACTTTTACCTAAATATTTCTTCCTTCTTGCCAAAACTTGAGTTTGTGTTGGAGTTCTCCCATCTCAGATACTGCACCTCTGGCCTCTTTGCACAGCAGAGTGTTAAGTTCAGCACAGTCATTTTCCACAGCGAAGGTCCCCTTAGATGCATTCCTGTCAGTCTTTGCCCTTGTATCCTGTCACCAAATCCTCACCTCTGAGTCTTCTCCAGTCTCAGGTATTCAGGGCACACGTGTGTCTGTCCTCTAAGGGTAATTCTCACGTGCAGGGAGGAAAGCATTGCCCTGCCACTTAAATCCGGATCACTCCTTCCACCATACCCCCAGATCTGTAGTAAATGGGTGGATGAGGTGGGGTGTGCCCTGACTGCTGAGTTAGCTGGTACTGAGGTAGCGTTCAGTAGGTAGAAATGTCTCTACTTAGTAGCTCTTGGTCACAGGTTTCTCTGAGGCTTTTGATTTTATGGTCTTAATTATATTAGTTCATGCTCATCAAGATCTCCTCAGGCTACCCCTCCTGAGAGCCTCCTTTGGCAGGAGGGAGGTTCTGGGGAAGGGTTTAATAGTTAGGTGTCTTCTGGTGCTTGGAGAGAAAGGAAGATGCAGTCAGTTCTGAACTTCAGCTCCTGTATCCCGGCAGTCAATTCCAGTTTATGTGATCCCAGCTTTTTTTGCAGGGTGATTTCTGGGTTAGCCCACAGCTCTTTCCTGTTGTCACTAATGTCTATGACTAATCCAAGGTTTGGAGTGAGATGGTGAGTGACAGCTACGAGCTCTGGGATTCAAGCTGTTTGACAACTGCTTATGTCCCTTATGTCCTTTTTACTGGCTCCTGCCCACAGCACTGAAGGGAAGAGGCTTTCCCAAAAGACTGTTCCACAGTGGTGGTGTTTGGAAAGAGAATTTCCCTGCTCTAATAGTCAGTGCTGCTTTGAGATAACTTAACATGACACCCAGTTCCTTCCTTGGCTTGAGAAACGCCATAAAGCAACCCATGGCTTAATATTTCCCAGTCTTGTTGTGACACTGTTAAGAATTCCCTGCTTTCTCAAGTCTCTCCTAGCTCTGGTTAGGAGGTGATAGGTTGGTACTACATTCCTCTTCATCTACCCATCTTGGCCTTCCTTGGTTATAGAAAGTTGGCTCTGAGCATGCCCAGCCATTCTGCTTGTAAGGCAGGACCTTATGCCTTGGCAAAGTCTATACCTGTCTTTATGGGCTCTGAAGCTGCTGGTTTTACAGCCTGTGGGCTGAGCACAGCCTGACTACCCATCTCTCTCCTTTCATTCTTCTACCTCGTCCCTTCTAGGAAGAGCTGTGTCCAAATCATCTTCCTAGGGCACTTTAGGAAGCAGCTGATGCCTTCAGGCTTCTGTGTGGTGCTGTCATCCCATCCTCCTGTCCTCCTTTGGGACAAAGTTTGATTCTGGAGCTGCATCGCTTCCTGGTGTTCTTTGCTGCCCTGCTCAGTGGACCATCTTTGGCTGAGCAGATTAATCACACTGTTCCAACTCTGCAACAGTAGCTTCCATGTTGGGAGACATAGCCTTTTCCCCCTGGATTGCCCAAAGGGTTGGCAGGTTCTTTCAAGGCACCAAGCACTGTTGCATATGTCTTGTGTACCTGTTCAGGACAGGCGTGAGTGTGTTCTTAATGGTTCCATTGTAGTGATCGTAGCTAAAATCACAGTGAACTTATGCCAAAAGTATGACTAAATATGGAGGTTCCATCTCCTGAAAGTTGCCTTGGTCACTGCCAAGTGAATCTCCTTTCCTTATTCATTATTCCCATCGGAGCCTGCAAATTGACTGTTTATTTCTCTTTAAGCTGCGTCTGAAGCTTGGCCTAAGGCAAAAGTCTAACTCCTTTGGAATCATCTCTTGACAATTACTAACAGCAGAGCGTGCTCCTTCCTCCTGATCATCATTTAATGCTGATCAAACTCATTCCTGAATTTCTGACCAGTTTTACTGCAAATGGTTTTTTGGAATCTCCAGCATTTCACGTCTAGATTGAGGGGTTTGATAAAGAGGAAGCGCTTTCTGGTTTGTGCTTTCTCTTTGCAATAGAACAAAACAGTTAATTTTTGGTTGTGGGATGGGGTTTTTTGGTGTCTTTGTTTTTACTAACCAGGAACCTGTAGCTTTAGGGATGGTCTGAGTTGCTGCAAAGCCTTTCCTCGCAGGCTGTGCAAACCAGTCTGCTCCCCTGTGCTGGAACAAGCACTAGGCTGTTGTCCTCTCCCGTGCTCTTTGCCAGGTTGTCCCCTGCCCAACACGGGAGCTGGTGCCCCGACAGGCTGTGGCTCGAGGTCTGAGGGGAAGCCATGGCCCAACCAGCAGCAGTGGCTCTGGGGAGGAGCCCTCAACCTCTCCTTTTTCTGACCTCTGGTAGTGTTCCTGGGCTCTGGTAACGCTTTTCTGTCTGGGTGCTTGAATCCACTCTACTTGCACTCTGGGGTCTTTTGTTTTGTTTTCAAAAAAGTTCCCAGCAGGTAGGTATTGAGGTTCAAGAAGGCCAACAGGGAAGGTTGTGGGGCTGAAAGCCGAGCTGCTCTAACTTCCCCTGGCTTTGCTTTGCTGCCACTGTGGTGACAGGAAAATTAGTTTGGAATGGGAGTAAATGAGAGAACGTGGCATTTCCTGAGGATGGCTGGGAGAGTGTGTTGTTCTCCCTGGGTTCCCAGTGTGGATCTCAGCACATGCTCTGCTCCCTCTGTGCAGGAAGCCAGATCTCATGTGAACATGCTTGAGGCAACTGGAGGGTCTGGACACCTTTGTCAGTGGTTCAATAAAGGATGCTGGCTTCATCTGAAAGACAGGGTCACATTTCAGGAGCCAGGCAGTTGGTGGAGGAGACAGAGTGGAGTAGCACCCAAGTCAGCCTTTGCAGGGCCAAAAGCTTTGTGCCTCAAAGCAAGGGGGCAGATTTGATGGGCTCTTCTTAAGGGAACTGCTGTCAAGGAGAGGAGCTGTGCCCTGGGTAAGGAGGAGAGTCACACAGCGTCCAGGAGATCTGCCAGGGAGGGGAGGGAGTTACCTGATTTCACACACTTCAGTCTACAAGTTTAAGCCTTAATTTTTGCTTGATCTTAAATTGTTTGGCGAGTCTAAGGAGGGGGAATTTTTTTCCTACTAACAAGCAGCAGAAAATGTCATTCAGGTAAGAACACCGATGGACTCCTGAGGCACTTTGAGGCTCAGCACAAAGCAGCTAATGGTGCTGCTTTTCCACGTGCTTGTGCTGTCAGTGATCTGAAATCCATGGGAAATGTGCCAAGTTTGCTGGAATTTTCATTGCAGGTCTTTGAATTTCTCATCCGGCTGCATTCAGCCGAGGGATCCGTGGATGAAGAGGTCTACCCTTATGTCCGCACCTTGCTGCACTTTGACACTCGGGAATTCCTTAACGTTCTTGCTCTGGTAAGAGCTTGCTGATCTCCAAGAGAAGAGAGCAGCCTCGGTTTCTCCGTCATCCATGTCAGGATTGTAAGATTTAAGATTCCTATTAAAAAGCTCACCCTTTAGCTAAACCAGTAGCTACTGGTTAGATGCGGGACTGGTTTTGATGTGTGTTCTGTGGGATATCAGAGGAGATCAAAATAGTCCTAAATATAATGGATGAAAGCGATGTTATACCATGAAGACTCTGGTGACAGAGGCCATCTTTAAAAATGGAAAACAAGAATAGTGTCTTTGTAAAGAGTCTTTTGAGCCAGCAGTGTGCCCAGGTGGCCAAGAAGGCCAAGGGCATCAAGACTTGTTTCAGAAATAGTGTGACCAGCAGAAGTAGGGAGGTGATTGTCCCCCTGTGCTCAGCACTGGTGAGGCCACCCCTTGAGTCTGGTGTCCAGTTCTGGGCACCTCAACACNTGATTCTAAAGATGCACCTCTTTTCCTTTCCAAATTTCCTGAACTTCCTCTGTCTGTTTGGACCTGTCAGTTGAACACGTAAGAACCATTTTGGTAGTTAGAAAAGAGCAAACTGTGTCTTGGAACCTGCTGCTTGGGTGATATGCACAGAAAAAGCATTGTCAGCTCTGTGGTAGGGCTGCTGCTTTGTGTTTGCTTGTGCTTCTGGGCTTGGCAGTGGAAGAACATTCTTCTCAGGGTGTTGATGTTTTCCCTCCTGCAGACTTTTGAAGACTTCAAGAACGACAAGCAAGCTGTGGAATATCAGCAGAGAATTGTGGACATACTTCTGAAAGTGAGTGTGCCTGAGAATTAACCTCTGTGTTTACGTCTGACTGATTAGTTACAACGCTGTGGGGCAAAACCTGTCATTTGGAGGAGGTGTTTCCAGCCCTGCCCCGGGTGACACCTCCGAGAAGGTGATGGGCTGGAGCGTGGCTTCACCTCAGCCCAGGCTGTCGGTTGGGTATTTGGAAGCGATGCTTCCATGCACATTAAATGTAGTGACAGAGAGAGGTCTCCTTTCCTGTCTGTGATTTAACCTGGGTTGGACTTTGTTGTCAAATCTCTCCTCTCTGCACTGTTTATTTTTATCTGCTTCTCTACGATTCCCCTCCCCGATGCCTTCTGAGCCGGGGAGGGTGGAAAATGCTCCCAGGAACCTGGTGCCAGTGCTCTTCTGGTAAAAATCCTGCTCTCCCCGTGTCTGTAAACGCTGTATTTGGGATGTAACTTACTCAGAATGACAAGCCTATCTTTAGTAAACGGGAGAGAAGAGGAATGTCAGAGTTATCAGCCTGGTGCTCTAGAAATCACTTGTCATCTGCAGGCCGTGTTCCCTAACAATGAATGTTCTCATTAAAAGCTATCGCTGCCAAATGCCGTTTGTTTTCCCCTTCGAAGCTGTCAGCATTAATAATGAGTGACTCCATTTGGGAGCTGTTTATGTATAAACATATCATAAGTACCGTTTCCCTGTCGCTGTCGTCGTTGATAGACGAGGGCAAGAGGGTGAATCGGGTGACCACGGGAGGCTGTGAGGGAGATAACGCCACTGTGGGGACACTTCTGTGAGCCTGCCAGGGCAGGCCGTTGCTGTAAGGCTGTTAAGTTAGCCCTGTGCTGGGCTAGGCTCTGCTTTTTTTGTGTCTTTAGCTGCTGTCAGCAGGAGGTGGCACACTGCAGCCGTGTTCTGGAGCTGCTGTGGGATGTGTCCCTGTGGCCTGGCGTAGGCGTGATGGAGCTGTGTACAGCCCTGCTCTGTGCTGCTGGCCACGTAGCCAACCTCCACCACCACCAAATCCACCCAGGCCCTCAGAGGAGAAGGGGAGGGAGGGCAGTTGTGAGGAGTGCTGCAGGATGAAATGCAGTTTGGTGGTGTGAGGCCTGTCAGTCCCTTGGCCTGCAATCTGCTTTCCTTTTGGATCAAAGTTGTAAAAAAATCTCAGAACTTGTTAAATTTATCATTGGCAACAAAAAACCCCACTTGGAAATAGCTGCACTTTTGAAACAGTTTGGGCAGCACAGACATTCTGCTAATGCTGATCTCAACTTTGGCAAACCTTGTCTTTGAGCAAGTCCCCATGGTTGCCCTGCAGCCTCTGTAAAGGTCACTCTGCTTCAGAGGGACAGTATTTTCACCTCCCCGTGGACTGACAAGGACCCTGGTTGTGGGGAAAAAAAGCCAAAATGAATAAAACACTCCTGTTGTTTTAGCAAGACATAGTTCTTAATGTTATTAGCTAATGCCATTCTGACTAGACACCTGTATAAAACAGAAGATTAAAATTAAAAGGAGAAAAAATAGCATTAGCTGATGTTTCAAGCAGAGCTGTTTGCTTCCTTAATGTGTCTTACCTGTCTGCCTCCCCTTGGTAAGATAACCATCAGCACCTCATGGGGGTCTGCAGCTCCAGGACACTCTAAGAAGTCAGCTTTTAGCCCCCATCTTAGACTGAATGAGGGTATAACCTGTGAGATGCTCCATGTCTAGGCTTTGCCAGAGCAGTTCTTAGATGTTAGCTGACAGGGTTGTTCAGGTGATAGATTTCCTCCCAGCTAAACCCACTGCATTTAAAAGGGGGGACTTTCCAAACTGGGGCATTTCACTTTCTCTTTGTGTTTAGGATTTTTTTTAGAAGAGTGGGACATCGAGTCAGGACACATCATTCAGTTTTTCTAGGCCAGACAGGCGACAAGCACTGCTCAGGTTTCAAATCCATTTTGTAGTGACTCTTAGATATTCTGGTTTTCTGTAATTTCTAGTCAAGTCAGCACAGCCAGAACTTTCCCAAAATATTCATAGACTAAAAGCTATTTTAATGTGAGAAAAGAAACTTCCCCAAACCTACAGTCGTTTCTTAGTCATTTGATCAGTTCTTCTGTGTATCACAGTTGAAGTGGTGAGTGCCTGGGGCTTAAAGTCAAATGTATTTTTTTTTCTCCTATAGTTAGTAGTTTCATCTTTTTTTCCTTCTGTGACAACATTTCTCTGCTCAGAAGCGCTGTTACGTGTCCAGTGATCAGCACAGACTGCGGAGAGGGAGATAAACGTGGGTTTGTACCCCCTCACACCCAAAACTCAGGGACGTGCAAGAATCACAGAATGACATGGGGTTGGATGGGGCCTCTGGAGATCGTCCAGTCCAACCCCCTGCCAGAGCAGGTCCACCCACAGGTCCCACAGGAACGTGTCCAGGCAGGGTTTGTATGTCTCCAGAGATGGAGACTCCACCACCTCTCTGGGCAGCCTCTGCCAGGGCTCTGCCACCCTCAAAGTCAAGAAGTTCCTCCTTGTGTTGAGATGGAACGTCTTATGTTTCAGTTTGTGCCCGTTCCCTCTTGTCCTGTCACTGGACACCACTGGAAAAAGCCTGGCCCCATCCTCCTGACACCCACCTGTGACATATTTCTAGATGTTGATCAGAACTCCCCTCAGCCTTCTCTTCTCCAGACTAAAAAGACCCAAGTCCCTCAGCCTTTCCTCACTGGAGAGATGCTCTGGGCCCCTCATCATCTTTGTGGTCCTCTGCTGTCCCCTCTCCAGCAGCTCCCTGTTGTTCTGGAACTGGGGAGCCCAGAACTGGACCCAGTGCTCCAGCTGGGCCCGCCTCAGGGCAAAGCAGAGGGGGTGGATGACCTCCCTCCACCTGCTGGTCACACTCTTCTTGATGCACCCCAAGGATGCCATTGGCTTTCTTGGCCACCAGGGCCCATTGCTGGCTCATGCGTATCCTGTTGTCCTCCCTTGTCCATCCTTGTTGTCCTTAGAGTATAGGGCAGAGAGGTCGAGCCTCTCCAGCTTTAGGATTGAGGTGATAAAACAAGGTCACATCCCCTGTCAGTCTCTTCAGGTGACACAGTTAAATGCCATGGATGGTGGTTTATCTCTTGACCTTCAGGATGGGGTAGCACCTGGAGATTGTGTGAACGTCTGGGGTAGGATCTCTCGTTGCAGTGTCCTGGGGCAGCTGCAGAGTCAATCCCTTGTGCTTTTATTTTCCCCTTTTCTCTCTATTGCTTCTCAGGTGATGGTAGAGAATTCCGACTTCACCCCGTCGCAGGTCGGCTGTCTCTTTACCTTCCTGGCCCGTCAGCTCGCCAAGCCCAACAACACCTTGTTTGTGAACAGGACACTTTTTGACCAGGCAAGTATTCCTCTGTGAGGGGCACAGCACCACAGAAAGTGTGGGTGCTGCTGTGGACTGAAGCAATTCCTGAAGGACTGGTGCATTCTAAAACCACACCATGCTGGGACATCGGTGTGGTTTCAAAGCAGCAGGGTAGGAAAGCATATGATCTCCTGGATCCAGCACTGGCTGGAAGATGGTCCCAAAGAGTGGTGCTCAATGGAGGTCAATCCAGCTGGTGGCCGGTCACAAGGGGTGTTTCTCAGGGCGCAGTACTGGGGCCATTCCTGTTTAATGTCTTTTTGGTGATGTCGATAATGATATAGAGAGCACCATCAGTGAGTTTGCAGATGACACCAAGTTGGGTGGCAGTGTTGATCTGCTTGAGGGCAGGGAAGCTCTGCAGAGGGACTTGGATAGACTGGATAGATGGGCCAATGTTAATGGCATGGCCTCCAACTAGGCCAAGTGTCAGGTCCTGCACTTGGGCCACACCAACCCCATGCAGGGCTACAGGCTGGGGGCAGTGTGGCTGGAGCTGCCTGGCAGAAAAGGATCTGGGGGTGCTGGGTGACAAGNAGGGAATGGCTGCAAGCTGCAGCAGGGTAGGGTTAGGCTGGACACGAGGAAAAAATTCTTCCAAGCAAGAGTGGTCAGAGCCTGGAATGGTCTGCCCAGGGAGGGGGTGGAGTCCCCATCCCTGACTGTGTTTCAGAGTAGATTAGATGTGGTGTTGAGGGATCTGGTGTAGGGGAGAACTTTGTAGAGTGGGGCTGATGGTTGGACTCGATGATCCCAAGGGTCTCTTCCAACCTGAAGGATTCTATTCTATGATTCTATGAAAGACCACAGAAGGGCAGTGAGGCCTATTGGAGTTTTGTGAGAAACAAGGTCAGGTGGAACAGCTTCTGCGTCTCTCCAAGGCCTGGTGGCTTCCTGCAGTCAATAGTGTATCAGGAGAGGGAAAGCAAAGGCCCATGAAGGCCAGAACCAAGCTGTTTATCTTCAAACCCCGGTGAGCGTCGTGGTGGCTCAGTTGTCGCTTGCTAAGTGTATGAGAACTGAAGTGACACTAGTGAGCTTGGAGAGCTGGTAATTTCTAGTTTGTGTGGCCACCGTCCCTCTCTGCTCTTTGAAATAGGCTGATACACACCAATGTGTGCCTAAAGCTTGCCTGGGTAAAGTTTATATCCCAGTTTAAGTCCCAGAAATTCCTGGCACTGAGGCGGTGGCTTCAATGGCTACAGCAGTAGTGCTTTTTCGATAATATTAGCTATATGAACACTAAAAACAGGATAGTAAATGTATGTCCTTTGTCATGATTTAAGACTATGGAAGTCTGTGGAAGCTAAATGGATTTGGATTAGACACTGTAATTACAGATATATTACGTTTTGAGAATGACATGATTTCCTGTTTTTCCAAGAGGAATGGCACAGCCCAGGAGAGAAGTTGGAAAGGGGCAGTGTAGGCTTCCAGCTGTTTGGGGTGTGATCCGGGGCAGGGGCGTGGGGTCCCCTGGGTTCTCCTCTATTTTGTGGGTTCTTCTGTATTCCCTGGGTTCCCCAAAGTTTGGCTCTAGACCCTGGTGCAGAGATAGTGGGTTTCCCTCCCTGGAGTCTTCCAGCAGTTCTTGGTGGCTCCAGTATTCTTTGGTGCCCTGAGTTACAGGGTGAAGCAGAGGGGACGCCTCAGGGACGAATGGTACATTCAGGGGGCACTGTTGTGTGCTGATTTGCTCTTGCCATTATCAGTGCTCAACATCTGCTTGTTAGGTTTGTGCTTACAGTCACCAGGCCTAGCTCATGCCACCCTCTTCATCCTTGCACAGGTCCTTGAGTTTCTGTGCAGCCCGGATGATGACTCCCGCCATTCGGAGAGGCAGCAGGTAATGGCCTTCAAAGGGAACGTTTCTTTGAGCACCAAGTGTGACCAGAATGGGGAGAGCGAAGCTCAGCCTCGTGGGGAAGGTTTGGTGGCTGAAGGTCCTGTGCCAAGGCTGTCACCCAACGCAGGGAGGGTGGCCAGCAGGGAAGGACTGGGCAACGCTGTACACAGCAGGGGTGAAGGAGGATCCTACCCCAGCAACGCCCACAGGAGAGGTTTGACAGCAGTCAGAGCAGAGGCAGGAAAAGTCCTGGATAAGCACCTGACCTTCATAGTTAATGAACAATCAATTAAAAAAAAATAAATCAGTAAAATAAGCCCTGTGCTACTGCAGAGGTTGGTGGAGGAGGGAGAGGGTGCTTTGGAGTGGTGCTGGCTGTCCAGCTGCTGCTGCAGTATAAATAACCAGCCTTCAATATCTGCAGGTCCTTTTAGAATTGCTCCAGGCAGGAGGGATAGTACAGTTTGAAGAGAGTCGTCTTATCCAAATGGCAGAAAAAGCAGAATTGTAAGTTGTCATGTACAATATATAAATACTGCCTTTACATCTCCTCCAAAGCTTGCTTTCCTCCTCATTTCGTGTTCCTACTTTGCAGCTGTGTTTGGGATTATTTTGTCTATGCGTTCACATATGCTTCATTTAATATGTTCATATTTAGTCCCAGTCTTTTTATCTTAACTCTTCTGAGTGTTCTTGCAGAAAGCATTTGGAGATGAGAGGGTGATTGAGCTGTGGAAACCCTTCAGCATTCAAACCCTGTGGGGCTTGATGAGTTTTGGCACTTCCTATCCTGGAGCCCAGGCTTTGTTCAAAGCTATAGTTGTCTATTTGAGTGCTCTCCCGCTGACAGATGGAGATGACTCGTCGGGGTGAGACCCCCAGGTGGATTTAAAAGCACGGAGGGGTCTGAAGCCACCCCCATGGTACTCATTTTAGAACTGAGTAGGAGAGACAAACGCGGTGTCTGGAAAGGCTGAAAATTTCTACCATCTCCTTGAGATGTTTTATCCTTCCAGAAGGAGTCTGTCGTGCCTGAGAGTCAGCCAGGGAGGGGCATCTTCATCCCAGTCTTGAATTTGGATGTTGTGTGAACTCATCCACCGCGCTACACAAAGGGCTGGAGGGACTCAGTGCAGAGGTGGGGTATGCCATGCCTGCCTTTGGTTACTCAACCAAATTTTTCAGACTCAAGAAACACATCTTTTTCTCCTTGCTTCAGAGAATTCAACAGCCAGGACCACCAGCTCAGCCACTTCCAGCAGAGCTGAAAGACCGATAGCGGGATGTTGTTTAGCAGATCTTTTTCCTGTGTTTTCCCCCACTTCCATCTGTTTTTATCTAATGTTTATTAAAATCTGCAGGTAGGGACCTGGGTTGTATAGCCCATTACTGAGTCACATTCAGAGTCTTTCTTCAAACTGGTGTTGTGGATTGGCCTAGCTTAGAGCTGAGTGGGTTATGGAAATAAGGAAGATGATCCACGAACAGCAGAGCCTGTGAAAAACTGGATTTCTTTAAGGATTTTTCTCCCTTATCCTTTGCTGCTCACCTTAGTGACTCCAGCTTTCTGTTCTGTGCGATAACACCCCAAAAAGAGGGTGGTGGGTAGGCTGGTTGGCCTGTGGCTGGTAGTAAGTGGCATATGTGAACTGGAGCCACCCGCCCTGTGTGCTGAAAACCTTCATGTAAGATACTTCCAAATGCTCTCTGTAAAACATGCTGTGTTTATTTATGAGCGCTGCCACATGGCACTGGGTCTGAGCTACCTACTTCTGTTCTGCTGACTCAGCTGAGTGGCTTTTCCCTAACGTGGAAAGTGTTCCTCATTTCAGCTATCAGATTTGCGAGTTCATGTACGAACGAGAGCTTCGCTATGACAAGATAATTGGCTGTTACCTGCGTGATCCAGTGAGAAAGGTGAGTAAATGGGGTGCTCCTGGCCTTTTTTCTGCCCAGCAGCACAGCCTGTCCACTCTGTTGAACTTCTCTACCTTAAAAAGTGGCTCCAGCTGAGCTTTCTTAGTTAAAGTCAGGGCTGTTTGGGTGTGTTCTGGAGCTGAGTTGATTCTTTTTAAAACTTTCTTCTTAAATTTAGACAATGCTAATATGTAAAAACCCCTGTACAGGGTTTTTTTGAGTACAGTACTTCTTTTCTCCCCCTGGACAGAGTCTCTCTGCCCTTGGTATCCCTTTGGAATTGCCTTCTGCACATCTCTAAGTTGCGTATCTCCCCCCAGTTTTTGAGGTATTCTCTTCCCCACCACCAGCAGGAGGGTCTGGCAAATGGGATCTCAGCAGCTCCTTAGGAAACCACCATGCTGAAAGTTGTGTGGGTGAAGGAGTTGGAAGAGAGAGGTTGTGATAGTGAGATGGTCAAAAAATATGGTAGAGGAGAGCACATGAGCTGAGGCCAGTGCAGGAGAACGTGGGGGAGAGGTTAATGTTGAAGAGGAATTCAGGAATACGCTGGGACAACTGACCTACCCTCTGGTAGAGCGCTCTTTTCTCTCTGCCTGTGCTCCTACCGTGCAGAGACCTGTCCTGTCCTTTACCCCTCTGAGCAAGAGGGGGGCATTTCTAATAGTGGAAGAACAATTCTCTTTGACCTCAGTGCTTAACGCGTTTAGCATCAATTCTGTTCCTCTTGGCTGCTTTTTTTTTCCCCTGGCAGTTCTTCAGGAACTATTCAGGGATGTATAATCTCACCTGAAAATAACTCATCCTGACTTGCTAAGAGAGGGCTAGCCCTGAGGTCATCTGAAGGCTCTTTGGAATGCTCCCCTTACCAAATTGTAATGCTGGCAGCGGTGCTGCAGATCATGCGATACCATTGATGGGGTTTATGCTTTGCAGGAAGAAGTTTTCAACTATATCCACAACATCCTCTCCATGCCTGGCTACAGCGCTGAAGAGAAGCAGTCAGTGTGGCAGAAAGCTTTGGAACACATAGAGGTATGGTCTATCCTAAACCCATGGTACTGCTCTGTCAGCAGGAGTGTCACAATATCTGACCACAACTGTCTGGGAAGCTCTGACTTTAAAGTTTCAGTACTCTAATGTATTAATATCAGTGTATCTCTTAGATTCAGGCTGGTTTCACGTATTGCTCTCTGGATAATCATCAGGGGGTGATGGCCAGTGAGTGCTGTGGAGCAGGGAAGGGATCCGTTAGCAAGTCCCTCATCTCCTGAGCGTGCAGCAGCAGCAAGGTCAGGATATGGACACCACTGACCTCACAGCCTGTGGTATCAAATCCCTCATCATACAATGTTCATAGCGTTCAACCGTGATCCCTGCCACCGTGGGAAGACTGGGTTGTGACTTCTCCAGCGTGACATGGGCTGCTGCTAGACTTCTCCAGCTAATAACTTATCCCATCTCTGCAATCTCTCTTTGCTTCAGGGGATGGAGATGTCTCTGAAATAATTGTCCAGTCAGGAGACATGGGGAATCCGTAATAACTCTAGTTCCTACAAGGTGGTGTCAGGCCCCTCCAGGGCGATCTGGAGACACGCCAGGAAGATAATTCTGTCTGTAAAACACGCAGTCAGGCGCTTGCCCAGGCTACCTAGCAGGGAACGGCCTCGGAATTCTGTGCCTTGTGAGGTGAACAAAATAAGTACTAGGTACATTTGTAAGGTACAGAATACTTTTAGTCTCTACCAGGATGTGCAAGTAGGGCGTGACTAATGAGAAAATGGACCAGGAGGGAAAAGGATTCCAAAGACCATAACTGAAGCAGTGCTGGGCATCCAGCTGTACGACACGCAGCTCGCTGAGCTCACATCCATGCTCCTGAGGCACTTCCGGAGCCCGTGGGAATTGGTGGCCATGGTTGTGCTGTGGCTGACGGCATCTCCCACAGCATCCTCAGGGGTGAGCTTAGGAAGTGTGGGTTAGGTGAATGGACAGTGAGATGGATTGAAAACTGGCTGTAAGAAAGAGCTCAGTGATCTCTTGTAGGCTTCTGGGAAGGGTTCCCAGGTACCCAACGTTGGTTTGAAGCAGTTGTTTCTCATTTGTATGGGAGCACGGATGCATTTGGGAGTGCTACAAGCGTGGTTCTGGGTTGTGTAAACTTGTGTGATGTAAAACCTTTCTGATCAAGGTTGATGGGATGCAAACCCACAGCCATCTTAAAGAATTTTTTCCCTTTTCATAGAATCATAGAATCATTTTGGTTGGAAGAGACTGTTGGGATCGTCGAGTCCAACCATCAGCCCTACTCTACAAGTTCTCCCCTACACCAGATCCCTCAACACCACATCCAATCTACTCTGAAACACAGTCAGGGATGGGGACTCCACCCCCTCCCTGGGCAGCCCATTCCACTGACTGACCACTCTCTCTGTGAAAACCTTTTTCCTCATGTCCAGCCTAACCCTACCCTGCTGCAGCTTGCAGCCATTCCCTCTCCTTCTATCGCTCATTGCCCATGAGAAGAGACCAGCACCAACCTCTCTGCAATGCCCTTTCAAGCAGTTGTAGAGAGCAATGAGGTCTCCCCTCAGCCTCCTCTTCCTCAAACTAAACAGTCCCAGCTCCCTCAATCGTTCCTCATAAGCCTTATTCTCCAGGCCCTTCCCCAGCTCCGTGTCCTTCCTCTGCACTCGCTCCAGCCCCTCCAGATCTCTCTTGTGTTGAGGTGCCCAGAACTGGACACAAGACTCAATGGTTGGCCTCCCCAGTGCTGAGTACAGGGGGGCAATCACCTCCCTACTTCTGCTAATAACAATATTTTATTACAGTAAAGAAATTACCCAGGTTTATTTCAGGTCAGGCCAGGCCAGGTATCAGTTGTGGTTAAGTTATGAGAAACTTGCTTTTAAACCCCTCTGGTTCAGCTCAGTTTAAGCCAGTTAAATGCTGTTTCCATTTGATGGAGAAATTCCCCTGGGGTCAGCTGGGGGCTCTGTTCCCTCTCTCCTGCTGGCTCCTGCTTGGCAGTGGCTGGGCTCGTTGGCAGGGAGGAAAAGGCAGTTGTCAGGAAAACCTGATGAAATAATTTCCTCACCTTCGGACTGAGCCGTGGTCTCGGTGGTGTGTGAAGGGTTTTGCATTTTTTATAAGGTCTGCTCGGTATTAAAATCATCAACTTTCAAAATCCCTTGTTGTGCGACGGTATTACTTATTTTACAGCTTTCCCATGAACAGGCTCTGTGAAACCGCCTCCTTGCATCACCTGTGATATCAAAAGTGATTCAGTTGTTGTTGTCTTTCCCTCCCTGAAGGAGCTGCTCTTGCTGAGCCCGTGTAAAGCAGCCGACTTGGTAGCCATTCACTTCAGTGAGCAGATTGAGGGCATCATTGCCAGCCTGCAGGTAAAACACCAGAGTTCCCTGGCGTTGGCGCTGCTTTGCGGTGGGGTTGGTGGTTCCTGTAGGGAAATGATTGCTAAGAGGGATAAAAAAATAGCTTGGTAGTTCCTCAGCTGCAGGAATCGCTACATTTAAATTACTTGGGCTGCTTGTAGAGTTCTGGCCATCAAAATGTATGATCTCTGGGGTGCTGGTGGCATCACTGGATAATGCAGTTTTCAGCTTAGAGCTTGGTATGGCTTGAACTCTGTGATCAGACGGAGCTGGTGTCAGTGAACAGACCCTCTGAGTATTTCTGCAAGATGTGCCTAAACCAACCTCTTCAGCAGGCACCAGCCATGAACAGTGTTTTCTTCTGTGGATATAGCTCAGAAATCAATGTTTATAGCAGATTATTCAAGATAGTAATGCTGTCTCTCTCCTCTTGTTGTACAGGACCAGTTTTTACTCTTCCAGTTTCTGAGGAGTCTCCTTGACCCGAGGTATGTAAGAAAAGGAGACCATTTGTGAACTAGAGCTTGAAAACAGGGGTTAGAACACATCCCTCAACACAGCCCACAGCCAAGTTTGGAGCTCAGAAAGGGTGACTTGCTCTTCAAACTGCCCAAAGTTGAGAAGGGTGGCACAGGAATAAGTATTCTGGGGGATGCCCTTTAGCAGAGCCTGTGCTGGCTTCCTAACTGGGAAGTGGTGTGGGTTCCAGTAGGTGCTGGTGGGAGTCGGTAACAGCTGCTGTGAAAAGGTTGTGTGAAGCGGTTTCCCTGGGGCTGAAACTGCCGATTCTGTGCTCAGAAATAGCAGTTTCTGTTCACAACCCACCGACTGATTACTCCACTAAGGTGCCAGGGTTTAACACAAATGGAAAAGCAGTTTTTGGTCTCTTGGCAATCAGATACAAATTAATTCTGCCTTATGAGGAGGAGTGAGAGTAGGAGAAGGTAATACCTGAATTCAGGGGTAAATGTTTCAGTTCTTGTTGAAGTTAAATAAAAAGTATGGTTGGATGCTAGAACCTGGGGTTGATGGCTTTTGGGATGGGTTTTTTAGGATGTAAATCAAAAATAAAATTAAAAGCCCACGTGGTTTATTATTTCCTGAGTTTTACAGCTGTGTAGGTATGGGGGGTGTTAACTTCCACACCTATTCCATTTCTCTGAGATCAATGTAAAATCAGCATTTTCCCAAGAAGTTATCTTGATTTGGTTTTATGGGAGAGAAATTAGATGACTTAGTTAATAAATGAATAATTTATGTTTAAAAAATTGAATAGCTAAGCAGAAATGATACCCAACTGGATGTTAGGTAGGATTCTTAGTGCTGTGAGACCACTTGCCCTCCTCACNACTATGTTTCAGAGTAGATTGGATGTGGTGTTGAGGGATCTGGTGTAGGGGAGAACTTGTAGAGTGGGGCTGATGGTTGGACTTGATGATCCCAAGGGTCTCTTCCAACCTAAATGATTCTATGATTCTAAGTGAGACCCAGTGCAGGTGGTAATTAACCTGGGTTGTAATTTTATGCATAGAGTGGCTTTTATAATCTCAGAGTAACAGACATATCTAATTTAGCTCTGCCATAATTAGAGCTAAATACAACCCTTTCTCCTGTATTTATCTTACAATCAAAAGCAACAGGTGACACGTTCCAGCCAGTGCTGGGAAGCAACGTTGTGTAGCTGGTCTTTGACGAGATCTCTGCTTCTCCCTCCAAGGCTGATGTTCAGGAGCCATGTGGCTCCTCGCCCTGCCCTGTGTGTCCCTCAGCAAAGCTTGTTTACGGTTCCTTTCCTCTCTGTGTTTCAAAGCCCACTAATTCCCTGCAGGAAGATGTTCAGCATCCCAAGTCATGGAGATGAACTGCCTACTGGCTGGATTGATGTTGCCAGAATAAGAAGTGAAAAGAGAAGGGGGACGGTTAGGCAGAAGGATTGAACCGAATACTCATAGTTGGGATTCATGAGCGCTGGTGACCGACCGTAAAAGCAGAAGGTCTGCAAGCCCAGGGCTGCACCTCTTGTTACTAAATTATGTTGTCAGTAAGAAGTGTTCTGTAGAGATACCAGATTGCTGGAGGGGCTCTTTTCTTCCCATTTAGTTATTGACTAACGCTGGAGGTCCCGTGGTGTGGTTTCAGCGCTGCGCGGTTGCCTGCTTGAGACCTGCCAAAATGAGCTGAACTGCATCCTGAGGGAGGGAACCTGCTGTGCCAGAGCTAATCTGTAGATACACCTCTACTCTGTAGTACATCTATACATGAAAGAGCGATTAACTTCTGCTGAAAGCATCTGTCTCTTCTCAGTCGATCTAAATCTTTACATGCTTTTCTTTTTTTTTGAGCAAAAAGTCTTATTAAAGCAAAGTCTCTTAGAGCAGTAAATGAACTCTTAATGTCACAAATACCACTGATTGCTTGATCGTACGGGGACAAGACTCATCGGGCTGGTATAACTATCCTAGTTGGTGGAATTGCATTAGGGATTAATTTGGCCCATTTAATTTAGATAGAGATTTATTTTCAAGGAGGTGGAAGGGGGGAAGGGAGGAAACAGGGTTAACAGGAATTGCCTGGGGAAATTAAAACCAAAGTTCTGTATGTTTGTATCTTAGAAGAAGCCACAGAAAGCAGAGTGTGCTGTGATTGCTCAGCTCATTAATCGCAGCCTTCGCTTCCTTTCCATTCTAAACCCTTACATTTGGGGTTTTTTTTCTCCTAGAAAAAGCCCAGTGCAGTGAAGCATGCCCGTTTGCAGGGTGTTTGGGTGTTAATGTGTAACAACATTAACTTAGCAATACAGCATTCTGGGTCTACAAATACATTAACAGGTACCTAAGCTTCTAGGTTCTGTGATGAGGACCCTCCTCACTCCCAGCCACCCGGGACGCTGGCAAGGCTCGCTTGTGCCAGGTTTTGGGGAGAAACCCGGTGATTCTCTCTTCCTTTTAGGAAAGAGCTCATCGAGTGTGGCAGGGGAGATGCTGGGCATGGTTGTATTGAAGATGAACTGGTCACATGGAGCTGAGCAGGACCTGCAAGTCTCAGGAGCGTTGCTTAGTTTTAACATTACTGAAATCCAGCTGTTTTTTCCATTCTCTCTTCTCCACGTTTCTGAAGTGAAACGGTGAAGGAAAAGGTCAGCTTGCTCCTGAAGCCATGAATGCCAGCTGCCAGAGTTAGTTCTGGACTAGAAGTTTGTTCTTGTACTAAAAATGTATGACTTGGCATTTTTCTAGATGGAGATCACTTGAGATAGAAGGCTTTATTTCAGCCTAGTTGCAAAGAGAGGAGAGCACTGCCTCCCTCACGGGCACTGGGGAATTCGTAGGGGGTGTTAGCAGATGGAGAACACAAAAAGGCCAGAATTTGGTGTTCCTTTTTGGCCCTTCAAAAGTTCTTTTTTTTTTATTTGATGTCAGAACATAATAGTTTGGGTACCAGTTTTTGCATGGGTGCATCTGCACTGTGGTCATTGTCAGCAGTGCCTGCACGAGGCTTTACTTTCATTTCTGGGCAAATAGAACTTAGAATTGAGTGGTTGATGCTGCCATCACAGCAGGCTGCTTTTGCCTTGGTAGGGACACAGCCTTCTCCTGGCCTTTCTTGGATGACAATAATCCAGTCAGCTCCTGGGAAATACAAGCTCATAGTGCCTATTAGGCCTTTCCCATCCCGTGGTTGTAGGGTTTGCACATCAACACATCTTCTCCTGCTCAGGAATTTCTGCCCAGAAAGGTAACAAACCAAAATACATACCTTGATGGGCTTGCTTTCCCAGCAGGAGCTTCAGGACAGGTTTAAGAGCCCTGTTTCTTAGAGAGGATGAACTGCTGCGGTTTCTCTGTGCGGGGTGTCCATCCTAGAACTGCCACGTGAGGTCTAACCTGCACTGCTGGGCAACTGCTCTTCGTTTGGTAGGGCTGCAGGTGCTATACCTACCTCTGGGGAAGTCTCATCCTTGCCATCCTAACTCTTGGAAATCTCTTGCTTCACGTTGTTCTTTTGGAAAACAAGATCAGTAGAAAGCCGTCAGGGCACAGGGACAGTCATGGGCACTGCACACAAGTGCTATTCTGCTCCCTGGTTTGTTTCCCCCACATTAGGGGAGAAATACAGTAAAAATAAGCCAAGGGATTAGAAAATGGCCATTGCCCAAACAACTGCAGTGCCAGCAGCTGCTGCTGGAAAGGAAAATCTTTTTTACAGGGACATCCTTATGAAATGAGTTTAATTGTACCCTGAGCTTCACCTGCAGGAACCTCGGCTAGAATCAGAAGGGAAGTTCTAGTTTGGCCTCCTGGAGGGCTCAGGCCAGAAGGAGTTATCCACAGCTCTGCCCAGAAGAGAGCAGAAGAGAGAAGGGCTCTTCTGCACTGACCACCCTGGCAGTGGTGCTTGTGAAGGGACCAGAGGATGTTGGGGAGACAACAAGGGCAGGAAGCTGAGCAGCGTTGGGAGACTTCACCCACCTGTGTTGATTGAGTGGGTCCCATGTCGGGGAGATGAAGCAGAGGTCCTTAGTTCCATCTGGATATGGTTCTGCGGTGCAGCTGGTTGTAAAACCCTGGAGTTGAGGAGGCAGCTTTTGACTGAGCTATAATGCAGAGTCTGATTCAAAACCTTACAGTTGGCAGACTGCTCTAGCTGTGACCATGAAGTGTGCAGTTATTGCCTCTGCAAGAACAGAGCCCAACACTCTAGTTGTGCCCTGTACACACTCCAACATTCCAGTCTCTCCTGAGAAGAGAAACTAAAGAAAGATGGGGATGTTTCCCTAAAAGAAGTGTGAGTTCCTATCTCCCTGAGGTAGATAATGGGGATTGTGTTCCAGCAGATGAAACATTAAAATGTGTTAACTGAAGCCAAAGAAGAATTTCAGCAACGATAAGCAAAAAGCAACAAAACATTTGAAGTGCTGGAGCATGTCCAGAGGAGAACCACCAAGCTGGTGAGGGGTCTGGAGAACAAGTCCTATGAGGAGAGGCTGAGGGAACTGGGCATGGCTAGTTTGGAGAAGAGGAGGCTGAGGAGAGACCTCCTTGCCCTCTACAGCTCCCTGACAGGAGGTTACAGAGAGGAGGGTGTTGGCATCTTCTCCCGAAGGAGTCATGACAGGACCAGGGGAAATGGTCTGAAGCTGGGGCAGGGAGGTTCAGATTAGATTTTAGGAAGAATGACTTTACTGGGAAGAGCGGTCAGGCACTGGAAGAGCCTGCCCAGGAAGGGGGTGGAGTCCCCATCCCTGGAGGGTATTTCAGAAAGGTGTAGATGTGGCACTTCAGGGCATGCTCTGGTGCCTGAGATCGTTGGGTTGGGTGGTTGTTGTTCTGGTGAGGGGGTTTTTGGGTGTGGTGGTGTCAGTGTGTGGTGGTGGGTGGGTTTTGTCTTTTTTTATTTCTTTGTTATGGTTGGACTTGATGATCTTAAAGGCCCCTTCCAACCATGAAGGTTCTGTGGTTTCCTCAGACACATGCAGAGCCAGGTGCATAGGACAAATAGCATCTAAAAAGACCACTCAGAGACCATAGGTTTTAATTGAAGAAATAGGTGAATTCTTTGTGCCTCTTTGCCATAGAACTGCTGGAGATGTGTCTGTGCTGGTATCTTGCTTCCCAGGGGTCTTTGGCAGTCCAATTTATACTGAGGTATCAGTAGAACATGTTGTGGAACAAACAGCTTTCCTACTAACAGGCCTCTAGCACCAGTAACTAGTAGAAACAGCATAATTTTTCTCTTAAAACCAGATTTTTTACATCTGTGTTAAGGATAAAAGACAACACACAGTTACTCAGTTGTCTCAAGCTGTTCTTTCTAGCCAAAACTCTGGGCTAGAATTTGACTTGAGTCTCCAGGGTGGGTTTTTTTTTGTTGTTTTTTTTTTATTCCAGAGAAGGCATTAGCCAAGATCTGATACACTTACCACCCTGCCTCACCGAGCAGTTCGTTGAGCTGCTCTGTCAGTACAGCCCGGACCAGGTTTTGGAGACGCTTAAAGTTCTGGAATACTGCAGACTGGAAGAAACCATCCAGGTAGGGAGGCCATGGGCTAGGGGAAGCATTCAAATCAGCTCCTACCTCTTTAAATGCTATAAAATTATTTTAGCCTAGGGTGTGGATTAGCTCCTGGATACTCATCCAATCCCTGGCTAACAGTGTGTCCCCTCAAGCGGCTCCACTCCTTCCC
This sequence comes from Jacana jacana, assembly GCA_013400555.1. Classification (NCBI taxonomy): domain Eukaryota; kingdom Metazoa; phylum Chordata; class Aves; order Charadriiformes; family Jacanidae; genus Jacana; species Jacana jacana. The sequence continues at coordinate 298,770 of VZTM01027162.1, read as the reverse complement.
CGCAGCACGGTCAGCTGTATTTAATGTGCTGAGCCTGAGTTTGGTCTCAGGGCTAATAAGAAACAAGCCCTTAGTGCTCTGAAGCTACTGGAGCAGAATAGAGACTGGCTGTGTTAATGTTGATTAATATGCAGAAGGTAAATGAAATCATGGGGAAAAAAAAAAAACAAAAAACAAACCCTGCCAAAATGTAACTAGTGCTGGGAGAGCAACTCTTTCCTCCCTTTATGGAATTGGTAATAATCTGTCCTTGATCTTGATTTATAGGGGTTTTTTTTTTGTTTAAGATTGTAATGCAGGTACTGGCAGTAGTGCAAGCTGAGAAATAGAAGCAGCACAGTGGGGTGGGGGGAGTAGGAGTGCTGCTCAGGCTGGGTAAGGTGCCTGGGAACACATGGAGACACAGTCCTTCCTGACCATCTGCTTGTCATTGTCTTGAGGAGTAAACAAACACTGGCAGATTCCTCAAGACAGACATTTACCTTTTTTTTTAACTCCTTTCCCCCTCCTCCCCCCTTCTTTTAACTCAGATAACCCAGAAACATCAACTCCATGAAGCTTCTTCATATTTACTGGAGAAGAAGGGAGATATCCATGGGGCCTTTCTGGTCATGCTTGAGGTACGCTACAGTGAAATCCTGAACGTGGTGGCACTTTGGCCATGGCAGCGTGGCGTGGCACCAGGGTCTCTGTTAAGGTTTGACATTGTCATTGATTCTCAGTGTGTTTCCCACTAGAATCCTTGGAAACATTTACCTTCTGTCGAATATCAATTTTTTTTTAATTATTTTTCCGGCATGTCTTCAAAGATCTAGTAGATAATAGATGCTGAAATTTGTTTTCCTTAATCATAGAATCATTCAGGTTGGAAGAGACCCTTGGGATCATTGAGTCCAACAACCATCAGCCCCACTCTATGAATTCTCCCCGACACCAGATCCCTCAACACCACATCTAATCTACTCTAAACACAGTCAGGGATAGGGACTCCACCCCCTCCCTGGGCAGCCCATTCCAGCCTCTGACCACTCTTGCTTGGAAGAGTTTTTCCTCACATCCAGCCTAACCCTACCCTGCTGCAGCTTGCAGCCATTCCCTCTTGGTCTGTCGCTAATTGCCCGTGAGAAGAGACCAGCACCAACCTCTCTGCAATGCCCTTTCAAGCAGTTGTAGAGAGGGATGAGGTCTCCCCTCAGCCTCCTCTTCTGCAAACTCAACAGTCCTAGTTCCCTCAGTCGTTCCTCATAAGCCTTATTCTCCAGGCCTCTCACCAGCTCCATGTCCCTCCTCTGCACTCGCTCCAGCCCCTCCAGATCTCTCTTGTGCTGAGGTGCCCAGAACTGGACACAAGACTCAAGGTGTGACCTCACCAGTGCTGAGCACAGGGGTAAAATCACCTCCCTACTGCTGCTGGGCACACTGTTTCTTACGCAATCCAAGATGCCCTTGGCCTTCTTGGCCACCTGGGCACACTGCTGGCTCATGTTCAGCCCTTTGTCACCCAGCACCCCCAGGTCCTTTTCTGCCAGGCAGCTCCAGCCACACTTCCCCCAGCCTGTAGCCCTTCGTGGGGTTGTTGTGGTCCAAGTGACCTGACACTTGGCCTTGTTGAAGGCCATGCCATTAACATTGGCCCATCCATCCAGTCTATCCCAGTCCCTCTGCAGAGCTTCCCTGCCCTCAAGCAGATCAACACTCCCACCTAACTCAGTGTCATCTGCAAACTCACTGATAATACACTCTATATCATTGTTGAGATCATCAATAAAAGCAATAAACAGAAATGGCCCCAGTACTGAGCCCTGAGGAACACCCCTTGTGACTGGCCACCAGCTGGACTGACCTCCACTGAGCCACCACTCTTTGGGACCATCTTCCAGCCAGTGCTGGATCCAGCAGAAAAATCATCTTTGGGCCCCTGTTTTCCTTTCTGTATTTGGAAAGACCTTTATGCTACTCTAGTCATGCTGAGAAGGAAAATGAGAGTGAGCCTTTGTAAGCCTCCTTCTCAAAACCCTTCTGTTGAGGTTCTGCACGTTGACTGTTCTCTCCTTCGTTGCAGCGGTTGCAGAGCAAGTTGCTGGTGCTTACGCGAGACGAGGAAGGTAAGAGTTACCAAGTTAAATTCCAGTTCCTAGTAAAAAGAGAGAAACAAAAATGTAAAGTGCCGGTGTCTGGCATGTAGCACAATGAGATCCTCTTTCAGGTTTCCAGGTATTTTGGTGACATTTTTAAAAAAATGGATATTCACACGGCTGTGGTAGCTGTCCTGCTGACGCTTCCTTTGCTCCATTACTCTGATATTGCTAGAGATACAGAACAAGCTGTAACAGATGGGGCTTTTTTCTGGGTGTGTGGTCATCTGCCCAGTTAGCTTTTTTGGTCATGACTGGTGCTCTTACTGGTTTTACCAGATGCGTTCCCTGTATCAGAATCCATTCCGAGTCCTTACTGAGCTTTAGCAGGTGTTATGAGTGAGCAGTGATGAGATGTCTGGAAGTAGCAGGGAAGGTCATGGAGCAGATCATCTTGAGTGCTGTCACTAACCATGTCATGGACAACCAGGGGATCAGGCCTAGTCAGCAGGGGTTTATGAAAGGCAGGTCCTGCCTGACCAACCTGATCTCTTTCTATGACAAGATGATCTGATTGTTGGATAAGGGGAAGATAGTGGATATAATATATCTGAACTTTCTAAAAGCATTTAACACTGTCCCCCCACTGTCCCCCCCAAATTCTCATGAAAAAGCTGGCTGCTCATGGCCTGGATGAACGTACGATCTGCTGGATCATGTTGATCTGCATGAGGGCAGGGAAGCTCTGCAGAGGGACTTGGATAGACTGGATGGATGGGTCAATGTTAATGGCATGGCCTTCAACAAGGCCAAGTGCCAGGTCCTGCACTTGGACCACAACAACCCCATGAAGGGCTACAGGCTTGGGGCAGTGTGGCTGGAGCTGCCTGGTAGAAAAGGGCCTAGGGGTGCTGGTCGACAAGTGGCTGAATATGGGCCAGGAGTGTGCCCAGGTGGCCAGGAAGGCCAATGGCATCTTGGCTTATGTAAGAAACAGTGTGCCCAGCAGAAGTAGGGAGGTGATTGTCCGCCTGTGCTCAGCACTGGTGAGGCCACCCCTTGAGTTTTGTGTCCAGTTCTGGGCACCTCAACACAAGAGAGATCTGGAGGGGCTGGAGCGAGTGCAGAGGAGGGACACGGAGCTGGTGAGAGGCCTGGAGAATAAATCTTATAAAAGAGCTGGGACTGTTGAGTTTGAGGAAGAGGAGGCTGAGGGGAGACCTCATCACTCTCTACAACTGCTTGAAAGGACATTGCAGAGAGGTTGGTGCTGGTCTCTTGTCATGGGTAATTAGCGATAGAAGAAGAGGGAATGGCTTCAGGCTGCAGCAGGGTAGGGTTAGGCTGGACGTGAGTAAAAAATACTTCCCATCAAGAGTGGTCAGAGCCTGGAATGGGCTGCCCAGGGAGGGGGTGGAGTTGCCATCCTGAATCTGAAAAGAGTCATTTTGATGTTTTGTTGAGGCATCTGGTGCAGGGGAAAACTTTGTATAGTGGGGCTGATGGTTGGACTCGATGATCCCAAGGGTCTCTTCCAACCTCAATGATTCTATGATTCCATTAAACTTTTTCAGAGAAGTAAGGGTCTTCTGCCTACAGAAAGTGAATGTATGCACAGGTGCACTTTTCACTACCACAAGGACTCCTGGACACATAATCAAAGGCAGTGCCTGTATTTGTTACTTAATTGCATCCTAAACCACAGCTAAGATCTCCCTTACTCCATTTTATGGAGTGTTTTATCTGCCTGATTTATTGAGCTACTCAGGAAAGGTGCCAGAAGTCAGGGCCTGCCTTTATATTGCTGTTGCTCTGTATCACTGTATCGCTGTCTGCTGCAGTGAACAGACTTGAGATGAACAGTGTGAGCTCATTTTTCAGAGTGACCAGGAATTTAACGTATCTTATAACTGCAGTTTGTTGTTTCTCCCAAAAAACAGCTGAAGTCCCCTTGCTAGAAAACATCGAAGATACCTTAATGAAAACAATTGCCCTTTGCCAGAGAAATTCACACAATTTGGACCAGCAACAGCGAGAGGTAAGGTAATAAAAAAAGGTATCACTAAGATCAGCAAAGGCCTTTGTATCTCCTGAAACTGTCTCTTCACATGCTTCCTCCTTTCCCTGTCTGTTGGGTACTGCTGTCTCTCAGTTAGCGTTTTCCTCTGCCTTGTGTTCTTGCAGTGGTTCAGGTTTTAGACCCTCAAGAGAGAATCCCTCTCTTGTAAGGGTGAAACACAAAATAAAGCATGTCAGCAGTGAGAAGCAGATAAACAACATCCTTTCCCCCATTTTAGCTCTGGCTGAAATTTTAGATTGATTGTCAGTTGGCCACTAAGTAAGGCATAGTCTGAGCCAGGTTTATGGTGACACCAAGCTGCTGCTGCTGCTGTCATTGTGCCTGCAGAATATTGCCATTCACAATGCTGAATTTAAGGTCAGCCTGGTCTTTGAGGGGTGGAGACAACACCGCTTGCATCAGCTCTTGCTGAGAGAACTGGGTTTCCCTGTCTCCTTATTCTGAGGCTGCATTTCACTTTGCTGACGTCAGGGACATCAAAGGTGTCTTTACTCCTAAGATTTTGCATAATTTACAGAACTGAACTCAGAACTGGGCAGGTTGTTCCCGTGTCTGAAGAGGTGCCATGTCTGGAAGGTAAAATATCTGTAATTCCTTCCAAGCACTGTCCAGTGGATGAGGTGACCTGCTCGGTTTCTTCTCTTAAATGATCTTACTGTGCAACAGGCAGTGGTTGTGCTTTAATGAGGAGGCGTCTGCATCACACCCTGAGTGCTTTCAGCCCACCCAGTTAGTGTTTGCTCTCACTTCTCTTGCTGGAACTGCTTTGTTGATGCCCAAGTAAGATTGGACTCTGGTCACCAAGTGAAGGGCCAGCTCCCCCAGTACAATGGTACGTGATTTTTCACAGCTCATGTTTACTGCCTGGAGAATTTAGATGCCCCTTTCAATTTGGGAACCACTTACTGTCCTGCCAATTATGTACACAGCCTCTGCACTGGAGACTTTGCATCTCACATGGAGAAGTAGTTGGGCACCAAATGAAATAAAAGTAGACTTCTTATGTTGTCACAATTCCAGTAAAGAAATAAGTGAGAATGTGGAAGAGAGAGCAACAGAAGCCAAAGGTCTTCTGTGCTCAGAGCCCAGTGGAATAACTTCTTAGTCTAAGGTAGGAGCACTCTAGACGGAATGCATACCCCAAATTGCTGAGTTCTGAGGTTATTTTAACATGTTCCAGTTCTGTTGCAGTCGTGAGAAAGGTAGTTTTGTTCTTCAGAGTGTAGAAGTGAGTCTTTGGAAATGGGCTCTGACACCGGTCACAGCTCGTTTTCAGTGCTGCTGTGTTCTTACTGTTTTTTTTCCCTCTCGTTCAATTATTTCAGGCCCTGTGGTTTCCCCTGCTGGAGGCTATGATGTCCCCACAGAAATTATCTGGTTCTTCACCGTGTCGATACTCTGAATGTAAGTATTTTGCCCTTTGTGACCCCAGGTGTTAATCAGAATCTGTGTGCTGTCTCTCCTCCTCCACTGAACAAATAGAAGAAAAGCAGTTTTGTTCCTCAGTTCCTAAACTCACTGCTCCTGCAGCCTTGGACTGCAGTGGCTGTGGCACTGAGCTCAGGTTGGGCATTGGGCAGGCTGCAGTTGTCAGATACTGCTATTTTCCAGTCCCAGGTGGCAGAGCAACCTGACCATGACCTCTGCTCACAGGCTGGTTCCATTGAGGATGGTCTATATAAAAAACCCCAAGGTGTGCACGGCATACACAAGGCTTTCTAGGTTTAGTCTGCACTTTGGGAACTTCTGACATCTTCCATGCCTAGCCTTCTGCACACCCCTGTTGATTGTATGTAACATCAGTAACACTTGAACGCACCACCTCAATTCTCTGCTCCAGTTCTAGTGCCCTGAACCTGCTGTGGGTGTCAGCAGCACATCTGGAAAAGCCTCCCTTCAGGGGACACTTAAGGCTAGTTCAGAAAGGGCTTAGATAGTGTGGTTTTAGGACAGAATAATGTCTTTTGGTCTGTGCAGCCCTGTGCTTGACAGTGATTGTGCGTGGTTAAGGATCACAATATATTACAAGGAAGCGTGGTGGTGATCACGCCGTCCATCCTCCCTCTATTTCTTTCCCTCCAGTGACTGTTAGCTACAGCTGGACTCCTGGGAGTGGTTTTGCAGAGGGCAGGAACCCAAAAACAGAATCATAGAATCATTTAGGTTGGAAGAGACCCTTGGGATCGTCGAGTCCAACCATAAACATACCTCACTCCTCTTCCCTCAACACATCTTTTCCTTTAAATTCAGGATGTTTCCTAGAGTATCCATTTTTAGGATCTGGTGCCTGTAGAAAAGTAATCATTTGGAGCGGTGCCGCAAACAATGAGAAGATAATCCACTTGGATCCTGCATAACTGCTTTGTTTTCGTTCCCAAACTGCTCAAACTAACTGATTATCCCCACAAAGAAGCTGAATTGCTGGGTCCATGACTCGCATCTCAATATTGGCTCTTTGGGGAACTGGGGATCGAGGAACAAGTTTCATGCAAAGGTTAACAGTAGGAAGTTGTAGAGTCTGTGGGACCATAATGTGGACAAGGCAGCCAAGTTGTGCTTTGGGAGCAGTGGGAGCAGTGAACAGCAGTGCTCCAAAGTCAGGCTCAAAATGAGAGTGTTTACTGTAGGTAGGGTGTGGGAGGGGAACGGGGACGCATCGTGATATCGAAAACTTTTAAATATACCTTCTGGTACAGAATGCTGTGTGTGCTTAGTGCAAAACATGGAGAAGAAATAAATATCACACACACACACACACCCATTTTCAAACTAGAAAACATTGAGATAAATTGAGATAATTGAGATAAAGCTCTCTTCATCTGAAAGGTCGATCTCTCTTTATTCCTTGGATCCTAACGAGCTGCTGGTGGCTTTTGTGTTTGATATTTCAGCTTTGAAGAGTTTGACAATGCAAGTGCTGAACAACATGGCTGCATTTATCGCTCTCCCTTCAATCCTGCAGAGGATTCTACAGGTGAGTAGTTTCTGAATAGAAGCAGCTTTTACCAAGTTGGGCCACTCAGTTTTATTGGGAATAGCTGAACACATTCCTAATTGGATTAGCAATTTCCGTGTCGTTAAAGATCAGGTCAGTTAATTGTCTGGTTCAAAGTATTTCATTAGAAGTTCAGTTGGTGAGATCTAAGTTGGAAATGCTGATAGAATGAGTGACCTGGAAGACTTGATGCTCTGAGGAGAGGTGGAAACACGTAGACCTGTGAGAAGGTGATTGGGGCGATATCTGCAAACCAAATCAAATATTATCTCAAGGGTTGCAATGACTTTGAACTCAAAGGTAGCAGTTTTAGGGGCAAAGCTGCTTTGAATTTCTCAGAGCTTGGAACCAAATTTGTTAAAAGCCATTTAGCAAAGGCTGCAGGCTGGACAGTTGTGAAAACACTAACACAAAGTTTGTGGGATTTGGAGAGAAAGATCAAGACTGGGCCGTTTTAACTGATTCTACAACGTGGTATTTTTGAGGTGTTTAGAGCAGCAAACGGCTTGTAGATTTCAAAACAGGATCTTGGGTAATCACCAGCAGGTATGATTTGTTAATTTGTAAAATAGGCGAAAGATGAGGTGGGGATTTAATAGCAAACCTTGAGAAATGCAGAAAATTAATTAGAGAAATTGTCTGCATCGTGGAGTGGAATGATTGAAGGGTTGAGAAAGCTTTGAATTACTCATCAGGGTTTCTATTCCAGATGAGAAAAGAAAATGTAGAAAAGGGCTTACAGGCTTCACAGGGGGAACATGCAGCTCTAGCAGCCTATTAGTTTGATCTTAATATTATGCACAATCTTGAATTTTGGAAAAAAAAAATAATCATAATTAAAGCCAGTGAAAAATGTTGTAAAAGAGTGGATAGAAAGTGTGATCAAATGAAAAATGGTTTTATCAAAGGTAGAAAGCGTCGAGCTTAGTGCCTCTTCAATAACTTATTTCATCTAGTTCTGACTGGGGCATTAGATACAGCTTCCTATTGAGCTTTGTTTGATGTTTAATGTAGGCAGGAGAGGACACCGAAGCTGGGAGTGAACGAGTGGGGAGGGTGACAGGGAGGTTTTCCTGGGTTATGCTGAGAAAACCGGTGACCACTGTGAAGATAACACGGCTGGGAGGTATTAGAGTGTGGAGGAAGATCCTGTTCTCCCTTGGGAAGGCTAGAAGCTCGTGTTCGTGGTCTTCAGATACGTCATCCCTTTTGTATTCTAACAGGCTCCTTTAGCAGAGATAGAAAACCCCTTTGCCAGAGGCTGGCATTTGTGTCCTGGAGGCAAGAGATGAGTGAAATGCATTTGTCAGTTGTGGGGGCAGTGGTTGGTACTAGGGCGCTGCTGTGAAGGATAATGGGATGCTCACAGCGTCAGGGAGGGCATTACTTACAGGGGATTGTGCAACTCTGGACACTGGGTTTGGAAGCGATGGGGAAAATTGCTCCTTCTCCTTCCATTTCCCTGGTCAGCCTTACAAATTCAGCCTGACAGAGCAGAGATTTAAAGAGGCAGATGCTGCTGTACAACCAGAGCAAAAAATGGGGGGAGATGATGACTTCTTAAAACAAATTCAGAGAAAAAGACTGAACTCCAGGTAAAGAACTCCATAAAGTAGTAATTGGAGCCTTGTAGCTCAGAAACACATATAGGGAAAATAGTGTCATAAAACTCAGTAGATCCTAGGGAAGGCAAGGTGGTATTTATTTACAGACCCTCCACATAAGTTAACTTTGCTTCTTAGCACTCATTCTGTTAGAGATTTCATTCACTTCAGTATTGGCAGACACCTAAGATGCATGGGACTGGGTGATCTGACCTGGGTCACTTGTGGACAGTAGAGAGGCTCCTTTGGACCACACCAACCCCACACAGGGCTACAGGCTTGGGGCAGTGTGGCTGGAGCTGCCTGGCAGAAAAGGACCTGGGGGTGCTGGTCAACGGGCAGCTGAACATGAGCCAGCAGTGTGCCCAGGTGGCCAAGAAGGCCATGGGCATCCTGGCTTGTATTAGAAACAGTGTGCCCATCAGAAGCAGGGAGGTGATTGTCCCCCTGTACTCAGCACTGGTGAGGCCACCCCTTGAGTCTGGTGTCCAGTTCTGGGCACCTCAACACAAGAGAGATCTGGAGGGGCTGGAGTGAGTGCAGAGGAGGGACACGGAGCTGGGGAAGGGCCTGGGGCATCAATCTTATGAGGATCGATTGAGGGAGCTGGGATTGTTTAGTTTGAGGAAGAGGAGGCTGAGGGGAGACCTCATCACTCTCTACAACTGCTTGAAAGGGCATTGCAGAGAGGTTGGTGCTGGTCTCTTCTCAAGGGCAATTAGTGATAGAAGGAGAGGGAATGGCTGCAAGCTGCAGCAGGGTAGGGTTAGGCTGGACATGAGGAAAACATTCTTCCCGGCAAGAGTGGTCAGAGGCTGGAATGGGCTGCCCGTGGAGGGGGTGGAATCCCCATCTCTGAATGCATTTCAGAGTGGTTGAGATGTGGTATTGAGGGATCTGGTGTAGGGGAGCACTTTGTAGAGTGGGGCTGATGGTTGGACTCTGATCCTAAGGCTCTCTTCCAACCTGAAGGATTCTATCATTCTGTGAGGGTGTCAGCCCCTTGCTGCATCTCTGGGTTTCTCTGATGATGACAGCTGAGGTTTAAATGGCTTGGTTATGTCTTTTACAAGTTGCTGGCTGTTAGAAGGTGGATTTTTGCTCTGAATCCCACTTAAGCTTCTGTAACTCATAGGCCAGATTGCTGCACATCTTGTTTTCCCTTGTTTGGAACCTGGGTTTGAAATACATGTCTGTCGCCTGTTCTCCTGCGGGCTAACAGAGAATGGGGTGTGATACTCCATAACTTGTCATCCTCCCCGCGTTAGGACACTGGGTCTTCCACTGATCACTTGTCTGGGTTTTTACCAGTCTGCTGCCTTCAGAGTTCACACCCTCCTCAGCTTTGCAGCTGGGAACAGTGCCCTTTGTTACCGAGACAGACCATTCATTTAACCCTTTCTTCTTCTGCTTCAAACCCACGTGCTTCTGTTCATGCCAACCTTTATTTCTGAACTTCTGGGATTGCATTGCTCCAGGTCCCTCCTGCTTGTGTGTTTGTAATTGTGTTGTGTTAAACTATTGCTCCAGGGCTTGTGCTGGGTGCCTGTGGGAGGTTGTCTTGGGGTTTTATTTTGGTGCACAGCTTGGGCCCTGGGAGAACGTTGCTTTGAGTTCAGCTGGGAATATGCTGTTGGGAGTGGTGACGAGTATGTCTTGCTGCCTGGCCATGTCTTTGGGTGCCCAGCTGAAACCTCCAGCGGTTTGGACCCTTTTGGGAGGAGGGGAGGAGAGGGAGCACTGGATTTTTTGCCACCCTTTGTAGGGTGACCTGCTGTCTGCTTCCTTGGGTTATCTGGGAATGCCATTTAAGCACCCCATGGGGAAGAATCACACCATGGCATTCACAGATGGTTGTTCCCCCAAAGATTCTGTCTCAAGAGCTTCCTGGGTTAGAGAGATCTCGGTTTTGTCAGCTCTGGGTAGCTATTCCTTTTGCAAAGCTGTGCTGTTGCTCTTTGAAGTCCTATAAAATTCTAAACCCTGGTGCCAAACTGTTCTGTCTCGGCTCTGGGCAGTATGTAGGGCCTCGTTCAGAAGGTTATCCATGTGCCCCATTACCTCTGACCATAAGAAAACTCTTAAACCAGCTCTTCTGGGCCCTGGAGACCATACAGCCTTCCCCAAGCCTTCAAAATATTTCTGTGAAACCTAGAATGCCTCTGAAAATGCCCTCCAGAGCTGTGCCAACAGAGGTGAGGTCTTGGTGGAAGAGCAGAGATGTGCTGGAACTGTGGGGCTGGAAGGTAGAACAGCTGCCCAGGAATTAAGGGGGGGATTTTTTTGGTAAGGTGGATGACATCAGTAAACTGAGGTAGATTATCTTGCCTTTTCTGAAAAGGAATTAGAGCGTTCCAATTTTAGCCAGCTGGTTTTCTTCCTCTTCTGCTTGATAGATGGGCTTAACTGCTGATAGATTATACCTTATGCAAATGTTAACTCTGCAACCAAACTGCTTGGCTAAAGGGCACCTTGCAGAGGGCTGGGACCGGACTCTGCAGCTTCCACAGGACACGGGGAGGCTCACGGCATCCGCCGGTCACAGCAGTGACCCGGCTTCATAGAACTGAAGTCACGTGAGATAACCAGCAATATATGTATTTTCTTACTCTTCCTTAATAATGTTGTAAAGTTATTTATTAAATAGGAAGTCGGTAATAACCATATGAGGAGGGATACTCGAGGAATCCTCTTGAGCATTAAGGAAAATTCCATGTCATTAAGGAGGGGAATGCTGTCTGAGGAGGGCTGAAAGGTTGAGTGGTAATTCCCTTTGAAAGCCATAATCCTTCATGAACGTTTTGTAAGTGGATGCAGCTGATGCCTCCCACAAAGTGGAAAACTGGAGAGGCCAGAACTGTAAAACCAACTTGTAGGAACCCCAAAACGGGGAAGGAATCTCAAAATCTGTTACAGAGCAGAAACAAAGCTCCAAAAAGCCTTTGCTTGATTTTTTTCCATCACTGCTTAAGGCCTTGCCTGTTTGTTGTTGGGTTTTCCTTTCCAATCCTGGAGGTCAATGCTGGCATTAGCTTTACATGCAGTAGTTGCTCTATCCCCTTGCAGACGGGACAAACCGCAGGGGAATGGCTTATTTCTGAGTTTGTGGCACTTTTATTAGCTCAGTTCTGTGAGTGCTGGTGGCAAAGGAAGTGCTCTTTGCCCGGACCCAGGAAGACATTGGAAATGGAGGAGCCTGGAACTGGCTGAAAGCTGGGTTGTGTCTGGGTACCTGCCAGCTTTGCCTGATCTCATCGGATCTGTCAGTGTGGCACTGGGCAGTGAGCTGGGCTATGGCTTGCTGTCCCCCGCCCATCCCCAGGGAAGCACCAGCCTGGAAACAGTAGCTGTGACCTGTTCCCAGCTTGGTGCAACCATGTGCTGCCCTGTACAGCGTATTGGGAGCGCGCCTAGAGCCCCAACTGAGACAAATTTCCAAGGTGGTATTAGTGCCACATACTCCTCCTCCTTAAAAGCAATTGATTCCACGAGGCTCTTGTGACTGAATTTTGTGGGGGCTGAAACCAGCAGATTGGAAGAAAGCGTTATAATCTGCTGGAAAAGTGGAATCACAGCGGTGGACTTTGTGCTCCAGGCAGGTAGAGCAGCCTTCACAGAGAAAAATCCCTTCTCTTCCCACTTGCCATTCTTTAGACATCATCAAGTGTGACTTGAGGAAAAAAACAGCAACTGAAAGTTGGCCCCAAGACTCATGTTCCTCCTCTGCAGAGCTGTAGGTGACTCTCTTATTCTCTCTGCTTCCTCTCTCCTCTCCTTCCTCTGTCTCTTGTAAAAACAAGTTGTTTTAAGTCTCTACTTGTGGCTTGGGAAGCTAGAGCTGCTAGATGTAAGTGATTGCATCTGTAGAGTTTGAGAGTTACCTGTTTGGGTTTCCTTGGCCATATGTGCTTTGCAGAAGTGAGTACTAGGTGGGTACAAAAATAACTTGCTCTACATTATGGCTCACGTACGTGCTGCGTTGGAAGTCCTGAGATCCCTGGTGCCCTCCATAATTCATAGGGTGACTCAGTGTAGTCTGCTTGCTATGGTGTTGCTTTTAAAGTATGCACGCACCGAGAAAACATAGTGTTATTGGAGGCTGTGGTTTGGGCTGCATCAAAAGCAGCATGACCAGCAGATTGTGGGAGGTGATTCTTACCCCTCTGCTCTGCACTCCTGAGACCCCACCTGGAGCACTGTGTCCAGCTCTGGAGTCCTCAGCATAGAAAGGACATGGACCTGTTGGAACAGGTCCAGCGGAGGCCATGAAGATGCTCATAGGGCTGGAGCCCCTCTGCTGTGAAGACAGGCTGAGGGAGCTGGGGTTGTTGAGCCTGGAGAAGGGAAGGCTCCAGAGAGACCTTAGAGCAGCCTTCCAGTACCTGAAGGGGCTACAGGAGAGCTGAGGAGGGACTCCTTGTTAGGGAGTGGAGTGACAGGACACGGGGTAATGGTTTTAAATTGAATGAGGGGAGATTTAGATGAGATACCAAAAAGAAGTTCCTTGGTGTGAGGGTGGTGAGGCACTGGCCCAAGTTGCCCAGAGCAAATTTGGCTGCCTCATCCCTGGAGGGGTTCAAGGCCAGGCTGGATGGGGCTTGGAGCAACCTGGTCTGGTGGGACATGCAACCCTTGCAGGGGGGTTGGAACTGCATGATCTTTAAGGTCCTTTCCAACTCTAACCATTCCACCTAGCAAAAAAGTAGCCTCTGCAGCGTGTCAGGCTCTCCTGTATATTCCAGATCTGGAGCCAGTTTTGACTCCAGTGCTATTACCCAGTGCTGGTTTCATTCAGGCTTGAACCTTGGCGCTGCTGCCTGTCACGTTTCCTCTGAAGGCTGTTGTTCAAAAATTGCCTCACTTGCTTTCTGTTGCTGTTTTGGTATCGTGCAGTGTAACTTCATGCTACTTTACTCATCTTTCTCAGTTAGCTTTTTCACTCCTGCTCCTCCTTTGTCTCCCTCACGCTCAGTCCCAGCATGGAATCAGCCTTGCTCTGCCCCTTTTCTCATTCATCTCATCCAGAGCTTGTTCATCCCTTTCCTCCTTTTCCAGTTCCCACTGTCTCTTCATCATTTCTTTTCTGCTCTTTAGGTTATTTTCCTTTTCACATCTTGTCAGCCTGTCTATTTCTGCCAATGGCTCCTCCATTCCACCAGTTGGCTTCTCTCAGCTTCCAGCAGGCTTATCCCAGTATCCTTCCACTGCCTCCCAGCAGGGCAAAATGCTTGTTTCCATGTCCAATTCCATGACTGTCTGTCAGCCCCCAGGGTTTTGCATCTTACACAGAGGCGAATTCCCCTGATCCTCTTTTGAGTCAGGAATGCTGGGATGGGGGTCAGAGGCAGACGGACAGACAGGGTCCTCCTGGGACATCGGCCACGGAAGGATGAGAGTTGCCCCTCTGATGCCTCAGCTTTTACCCTGAGCACGACGGGGATGGGATGGAATCCCCTGTGGGTCAGTTTGGGGTCCCCTGTCCTGTCCCCTCCTCCCCACAGGGGTGACCCCTGGAGGCTCTTCCGCTTCCCACCCTCCAAGGGGGCAGATAAGGCCATTCCCTGCCCTTGGTTGTCCCAGCCATGAGTCTAAGCCAGGGCCTCTCTGCACCCTCCCTTGGGGTGATCAAGGCTGAGCACCCTGAGAGGGAGCAGTTTCTGAACACTCTGCTGTGAATTTCAGAGTTCAGTCAGTCAGAAGAGGAACAGCTGAGAGAGTGAAATTACTGAAGGGAGAATTGGTTCATTTTACCTCAAACCAGGACACCTCAGACCCTAGTGCTGGTGGCTTCTAGCGCTTGTGGCCACTAGGAGCTGTTGGCAAACTCTGGTGGTGATGGTTGTTGGGCAGAAGTATTTCCTGGGATGGTCTCCTGTTGCGTGACGGGACCTGGCAGGAGGGAAGGGCGTTACAGAATTCTCTCTCCTCTTCCAGTGCTTTGCCCTCCTGCCTGGTTGAGAGGTTGTGTCTGTCATGGAGACCAGCTCCCAAAGGGCTCCTTGCTGAGCTCAGCCTAGAACAGGGAGATGTACCCTAGATCAGGCTTCCTGTCTTGCACCAGACAGTGCTTCAGAGGGTGCCAGGGTGGCTGTGGAGCAGAAGGGGGTGTCTGGTTTGGAGCAGGCCTAAGGAAGGTGGTTGAGATGCACCAAGGCAATGACTTGTAGCCTGGGGGTGACCCTGTGGAGCACCAGGGACTGAGGAGGAAATTACCCTCTGACCTGGGCAAGGACACACTGGCAGCCTGGGGCCCAGAGCCCTGCAGGCAGCCCAGGAGCCCAGGACCAGCAGACACCAGTAGCACTCGGTGTCAGGCAGCAGCACAGACAGGGTTGACAACCTCCTGTGGGGTGTTTTCTGCCGTTTCCTGCCATGTTCCTCAAATGCACTCTCTGGTCTGCTCTTTGCATCTCCTGAATGGAGTTTCCAAGGTCACATTTCAGGTCTTTTGACACAAGCACAGTAATTAGTATTGACGTTGTCATCTGCTCAGTTTTGCTAATTACCAATTGTCCCATCGATACAGAGGACTATTTTGCTGTCCTTGTGCACGAACAGCGTCTTTAAATCTGGGGTCATATCTTCCATTTGTGGTACAAATCTGGAGAATAATAATAATAATAAAAAATTTGAAAAAAAACCCCGGAATGGTCATAGAATCATAGAATTAAGAGTCAGAAGGGACCTTAAAGTTCCACCCCCCTGGCCTGGGCAGGGACACCTCCAGAGCAGGTTACATCCTGTGATTCAGCTGCAACTTTTTGTTTCTTCATACAGGATCCAGTTTATGGAAAAGGGAAACTTGGAGAAATTCAAGGGCTTGTGCTGGGAATGCTGGACACTTTTAACTATGAGCAAGTAAGTCACACACCATTCTCTTCCTCTCAACCCCGATGGTCTCTGCTTTGTCGTCCCTCCTGCAGGGTAAAGCAAAAGGACACATCAAATGATGGGTATTTGTGTGACCTGGGGGGGGGGGGTCAGTGATGTGAACACCTCCCTAGTCCAGTTCTATGTGAAATGTACCAGGAGGATAAACACCTGCTTTTTTTCTCCAGCTCATCCTGCAGGTGGGGATTCCAAGGCACAAACCTGATGTGCTTGGTCTTTTTCTGTGGTTTTAAGTAAGAGCTTTTGGACTTGGGCTGTTCTGCCACTTCCCAATGGTAATGCTGCACTTTGTCACCTGATGGTAACACCATTGTCCCCTTTCTCTGCCCAGGCAGTCTCCAAACTTGGAACAGTTTTCTAAAACTTTTTTTCCCCAAAACAGAATGTATAGTCTTCCTCCAAACTCAAAACCCACCCTCCCTCGTGCTGTCTACCACGTGGCACTACCACCCGAGCTTCTGCTCAGGCCTCCATGTAGCAGTACCCAATTTAAAAATGAAATGGGAAATAGCAGCACAGATCCTCTGTTCACTGCCTGGCAGGCCTTTGGTGCAGGCTGCCTGTCACATCTGGACTCAGCCAGATGTGAACCGCTGGTGCAGCCTCTGCAGCTTCTTGTGAGTTGCTGCTGCAGAACATGGATAGATCCTGGGCAGGAGCACCCATGTCTGATACCTGTTGTTGCTGAAAGAAGCACTGGCAGCTAAAAACTAAGGGTATTCTGCTTTTGGCTCTTCAGCAGCAGAACTCTGAGGTGGGAAGAACCAGCAGATGAGCAGCTGAGTGAGGTTTTCATCTTTTAATTGTGGTCGTGCATTTGGGCTTTGATTTCTATCAGCATGTTTCTGTTAAAATGGAGGCTGTGAGCAATAGCTTACCCCCCATGTAGAGGGGGAAACAGGAGGGACTGGTATGGAAGTGGACTAAATGAGCCTACCATGTCTCTTGTAATGCTCTGACAAAAATCAATAAAGCACTTATCTATTTAAGAGTGAAAAGCTATTGCCTCCATCAGCATGTGACGTCAGGATGAGTATTTTGAGGGCAGTGGCTAGAAAACACATAAAGAGAAGCAATTTTGTGGGGTTGGTTTTGCTCTTAGCAATCTCTGAAGCTGCTTGTTCTGAAGAATTGATCGGTCTGGAGCTCCAGCAGCCTGGAGATGACAAAATGACTTAGTTATCCTCTGTATTGTCTTCCACACAGACCCTTTTGGAGACAACTACGAATCTTCTGAACCACGATCTCCACTGGTCCCTGTGTAACCTAAGAGCTTCTGTCACTAGAGGGCTTACCCCAAAGCAGGATTATTGCTGCATTTGTCTACAGCAGTACAAGCGGAGGCAGGAAACTGCTGATGAAATCATCATTTTCAGGTAAAGTTATAAGGGGCACAGCTGTGACCATGTTGGTTTTGAAAGAAAAAGAGCATCCTGAGAGCTGCTCTGGGAGCTGTTGGCTCTCCCAGCTCTCCCAGCAAGGCCACTGGTTTTGCACTCGCAGCACCCCGAGTTTATTTGCCCGTGTTCGTACATCTGTGGTCTTGTGGCAGCCCCGGCTCTGTACTCAGTTGGCATCTTGGCTTTTCCTCCTGTCTGTGCCTCAGTGGCTGTAAAATCAGACAAGATCATTGTTAGTGTAGTATTGTGATCTGTAGCTGTATCAGCAAACGGGCATCTCCTGTCATCTCTGCACTGAAGCACTACGGGAGGGGGCAGAGGGATGAAGGGAGCGGGTGTGCTGCTGACCTGTATTTTCGGATAGAATCACAGAACGGTTAGAGTTGGAAGGGACCTTAAAGATCAGTTCCCACCCCATTGCCCTGAGCAGGGACACCTCCCACCAGACCAGGTTGCTCCAAGCCCCATCCAGCCTGGCCTTGAACCCCTCCAGGGATGGGGCAGCCACAGCTTCCCTGGGCAACCTGGGCAGAATTCTCCTCTCTTCACAGCTGTGGGCACCTCTACCATTCGCTGTGTCTGCTGAGTAAAGAGTGCGGGGCGGTAACCAAAGGCCTGATGAGGTGGATGTGCTACAAATGCAACTCGAGTAACAAGGGAGGAAAACTGAGTGAGAACTTCTCAGAGCTAAAAAAAGGAAGTGGAGCATCCTTAGCACAGGTAAGGTTTGTGAGAGGCGGTTTCTCTCCAAGCAAACTCAGAGAAGTGCTTTTACACACTCCCATCACTTTGTTCTCATGCCTGTCTTCACTTCCAAGCCCAGCCCGTGAGCAGTTACTGTCAAACAGAAGCTCGAGCTACTAGTCATGTTTTGTTTTGGTCTGGGTTTACAGAGCTGTGCCAGAAATGGGGATGTGTTTGCCCAGAAGGTCTGGGAGCAGCTCGCCAGGCTGAGGGGCAGCAGGATGCTGGCAGCTGGTTGCCTGCTTGGTGCATCCACCACTTTGTCTCGGTGGTCGCAGTCTGGGATGGACCACTGGGGACAGATCCTTTCAAAACTGGTTTTAGGTCTGTTTTCTATAAAACATATCAAAAGCTGGTATGTTCCTTCTGCTGGGTCATGGACCCTCCATTCTACCTTCCTAACAGATAACTCAGCTGTGGGTGAACTGATTTGACTCAAAACATTGTGTGAGCACGGAGTAAGAAGCTTGTGTGTAGACAGGACTGCTGCAGCGAGAGAACAGATAATTAGTTTGTGTTTATTGCCACTATTTATGCACAAGAAGTTTCACCACCCCCTGATTCAAAGCGAAGTCCAGTCGCGATGTGCACTCTTCTGCCTTTCCCCTGGCTGTGGGGCTATGACCAGAAGTGGCAAGCAGCTTGCTGGGGTGTGGTGTCTCGTAGGGGTGTTGTGCTGTGGGGAGCTGGACTCTGCTGCTGGGTGTTCCACCCCAGGCAGTCGCTGATGAGGGTTTGTTCCTTAAATGCCTGGAGACACTTTGTGCGTTTGTCACCACACAGAAACAGGCAAAGCCGTGTTTTTCCACTTCTGAAAACAAAGCAATTCCATCCTGGGGTATGTTTTTATGGTAGTGTTTCAGTTGTCTTCTAGTAGATTATTTCAATTTCTGCCAAATCAAATCTGATCAAATGATAGCTAACAGCATTAGTCAACTTCCATCAGCCTCTGCGGTAGCGACAGAAGCAGCTTCCTGCTTGAAGGGAGGCTGCGGGGGGGGGAGGCATGGAAAGTAATCTCTGAGGAAGGTATGGAGCAAAATGCAATCTTGGCAGTCAAAGAGGGTTAGTTTCTTACATGGTGACAGAAAGAAAAGCTTTCCCAGGAGGCTGTAAATCAACTGTGGTCCAGTCAGTCTGCTTACAAGCGCTCGCCACTTTGGGTACCTTCCACCCACGGGGAGGCTGGCTCTCAACTCAGGCACATTCAGGAGCCCCTCATTTTACCCCCAGCTGCTCCAAAGGAATGTGGGCAGGAGTGGGACAGCCCAGGTGTAACTTCAAAGGCAGAATGAAGTACTTGAAGGTACATCTGTCATTAAAGTGCCTGGCATTTTATAGCAGTGTCTCAGAGCTTGGGTTATCACTTGGGCTTCTCATGAGCTCATCAGTCAGAGAAGCCCCTGTGTCTCCACTTTAACTCCAGTCTGGACATACCTTGGAGCAGAAGCAGTGGAAGAAGCTCCAGATGACATGGAATGATGAGGCAGGGAGGAGATGGTGCTTCCCATTATTTAACTGATCCCTCTGCAGGAGTGAGGGGCTGGCTGGGACTCAGGGCTTAAAGTGAGATGTGGGGAGACTGGATGGGGAAAAAAAAGGGCTCCAGCACAGATCAGTGAGCGGTAGCTAGGATGTGTCCGTGCCAGGTTCTGTCCCTGCTGTCACAGTTCTTCTTGGCAGAGAAGCCCGGGGCTTCCTGCTCGGCGCACAGCCGGCCCAGCACAGCTTGGCTCCAGCTTATCAAAGCCTGAGCACTGCTTCAACCCCCCCCACCTCCTCCTCCTGGTGTCCCAGATCCTCTCCAAGTTTGTGAGGTTCCTCATATATTTAAATCAGGATATTTAACCGTTGTACTCTCGTGTAATTAAACTGTTGAGCAGTCAGATCCTTAAAAAACTGAATATATTTAGACTTGGCAAAAGACTTTAAAATCTCTAGTTTCTCCAGGAAGTTCATTTGCTTAATAATTGCCACTGGGTTGTGTTAATTAGCCCAGTGAGGTAACAATTCAACTGGCCAGGCCAGTTTGAGTTACAGAACAGACTGGGCTTTTTTTTTTTTTCCCCCTCTGGGGGAAGTGGTGGGAATGGGAAGCAGAGGAGATGGGTGTGTGGTGTTCCCTGGCTCCGCTGGAGCCGAACACAGAGGGTGCGAAGGGCTCCCAGCAGCGCCTGCTTGGAGGCAGGTCTCGTGGTACACTCTCCTGCAGCCTCCAGCACGTTTCAGTGGAGAACTAAGCATGAGAAGAGCAAAGCTCCCCCTGCTCGTTTGGAGTTCAGACATGAGGCTGGTCTGTGCAGGACTGGGGTCTCTTTCAAAGGTGCGTTGGCTCCAGTAGCTGGGGGATGGTGCCCGATGCTGGAGAGAGGGAGTGCAGGGTGAAGGCTCTGAAGGAAAGGGGAGTCTTGTGTGACTTCCCCCAACCCTGACCCAGGTTCTGCTGTTCCCAAGGTGTCCTTCTCCACCTGGGTCACAAGCTTTGCTGAGCCTCTTCAGTGCTGGCGAAGGGCTTCTCTGCGTTCCCTCTCAACTCCAGGGCAGACCCAGAGGTCTGGGTTGGCCAAGCTGCTCTTGCTTCCCCAGCTGGTGTTTCTGCAGACACCGAGCAGCCAAGCCCCAGTGGGAGGTGATGCTAACACAGCTCTGCTTCCAGCCCTGCCTTCCCTGCGCCCTGGGGAGCAGCACTGAAGCTGTGGGGATGTTTTGCATAGAGATTTGTGGGGAGGGTATTTCTTAACCATCTCTTTGAACCCCGAGAGCTTGGTCTCTCTCTTGGCAAAAAACGCGTGGGTTGTGGGGTTGGTTTTTTTTTTTCCCATAGTGAAATCTTCCATTTAGGATTTATTTTCTTAGCAGGCCTTGAATTAGCAATAGATTCATACTGAGAAATGCCACTGAGCATCTGGAGTGCATTGCATAGTACCAATTCTGCTCTGTTGAAACAAAGACTGTCAGTTTGAATTTTGCGCTGCTGCTGAGATTTATATGTGAAACGACAGCCCAACAGACAGGGCTTTCTCTGTCCCTGCTCTGCATGCACGGCTTCTGTAGCCATCACCTCGGAACTGGGGGAGGTGGAGGGATGCCACAAGCTAGCACCGAGCCCTTGCTGCGGCCGGTGACAGCTCTTACTGACACGGAGCCTTGCTGCGATGAGGGCTTGAGCCGTGCCGCCCCAGCAGAGGGGAACAGCCAGACAAAGGCAAAGGGGCTTTTCCTCTGGTTTTCCTCCCAAAAGCTTGTGCATTCTCTGCTGTCCTCTGTCCCTTGCTGTCTGCCCAAGGGAAATCTTCTCTGTCCAAACTTGTCTTTCCTGTCCTTCTTGCCTTATGCTGTACCGTAAATGAGTGTTAAAAAAAATTAAGGATTCATACGGCTTGTGTAAGAAACAGTGTGCCCAGCAGAAGCAGGGAGGTGATTGTCCCTCTGTGCTCAGCACTGGTGAGGCCACACCTTGAGTCTGGTGTCCAGTTCTGGGCACCTCAGCACAAGAGAGATCTGGAGGGGCTGGAGTGAGTGCAGAGGAGGGACACGGAGCTGGGGCATAAATCTTACAAGGAGCAATTGAGGGAGCTGGGACTGTTGAGTGTGAGGAAGAGGAGGCTGAGGGGAGACCTCATCACTCTCTACAACTGCTTGAAAGGCCATTGTAGAGAGGTTGGTGCTGGTCTCTTCTCACAGGGAATTAGTGATAGAAGGAGAGGGAATGGCTTCAAGCTGCAGCAGGGTAGGATTAGGCTGGCCATGAGGAAAGAATTCTTCCCAGCAAGAGTGGTCAGAGCCTGGAATGGGCTGCCCAGGGAGGGGGTGGAGTCCCCATCCCTGACTGTGTTTCAGAGTTTAATCCCGTCAAGTCATGCCAGGCCGGAGAACGAACGCGGTCTGTAAGTTCATCCCCTCTGTCAAGACTGCACCTTTGAGCTCTGTCCCGCAGCCTCCCCTCCAACCCAGAGCTTCATGACCCACCTCTGGCTGCAGGGGGCTGGTACCACACTCTGTACCCTTAACTGGGATGCTAAACACCCCTCTGCAGCATGTTTGTGGGCTTTCTGGTGGGTAAGAGCGAAGGTTTAGGACTGCTTTTTTGTCTCTGATGCTTATTTTAGAGCCAGACAAATGCTGAGTGACCTTTGGCCATCAGTAGACAGAGCCATTTTTACTGATTTCAGCTCCCAAATGACACCAAGCACATAATTAGCATTTTATACAGTGACGAGATTGCACATTCTCCTGCACAGAGAGTACTCCCCCATGCCCATTAACAGAAAATACCCAGACCTTCAGCTCTGGAGTTGGGTTTGGTGGTGGATTCCTCAACTTTTTCAACCAGGCACAGGAAATCCATGTGGGGAAGGAACTGGAGACATTTTGTACCGTTGGCTTCTCATCAGCAGAACATCTGTGTTTTAAGATTTCTTCTAATGTATTGGAAACAAAAGTGGTTTTGTAAGAAGCAAACCGAGTGCTGGAGGCTTAACTAGCAGCTAGGGGAGAATTGGCACCAAATTTAAAACTGGGAATAGAATACAAATGTAAAAAAGACGCATTTCAAAAGGCATAATTATCCTTTAGCAGCTTTTAAGTAGAAATAGACTCTCTTCTTGGACTCTTCGTACTGGGTGGGTGGCTTAGTTTGTTTTGGTGGGGGTTTTTGTTGTGAAGTTGTGACTTTTGGGTCTGCCTTCGCAGATCCACCTTGGAAGGCTGCCAGTAACCTCTGCTGCTCCCCTCCAGGGTTTGTGCACAGGTTTATGTGTGAGCTGAGCACAGAGGCTTGGGCAGCTGCAGCCGAGCTCCCAGGACCAGGGGAGGTTCTTCAGCATGTTGTAAACTTCCCTCTTAATCAGCAGTGAGAGATCCTTATGTGGGCATCAGGAGCTACGAAGGGGGCAGATGGCAGAGGCTCCACTTGGGTTTTCTGTAGGGTTTGGGGTCTTATATCAGGAAGTCTCTGGCAGGAGGGGTTGCTAATCCTTCCTATACCAAGTAGGACTTCTTGCTTCTCCTAAATGTCTTTACTTCCCCTTCCCTCCCCAAACTCCTGCCATTGAGAGAACGCTGCACCTCAAGTTTTCTGTGGCTGGCTCCTGTGGGATGGTGTCTAACATCCCCTTAACTCGTGGGTAGGAAGTTCATTGTTTGCCTTCATGCACGATGCTCCTGTCCTCTCGGGTTCAGGCACTACACCGAGATCAGGTGTGTTGTGTGAGATCAGGTGTGTTGTGTGAGATCAGGTGTGTTGTGTGAGATCAGGTGTGTTGCTCATCGTCTCTCTGTAGTGTTTAATCCCTCTGCTGCTGTGCTGCCCCTGGAAGCCCCCTATGAGAGAAACAAACATCTCATCTGCTGGGCCACAGTGTCCAGTGAGGAGGTGGTTTTGGTGTTTATCTCATCAGCTCCTTTGGCTGAGGCCATTGGTGGATGTCCAAGGGAATATTCCAGCAGTGCTGGTGTGAGCAGGGGGTGCTCACCAGCCCAGTTAGCAGAGGGAGGATGGAGGGATGCCAACCTGCTTCTAGATACTTGAGGCAGACAGTTCCCCTTCCTCCTCTCTCCTCGGTCACTGCAGTGTCTCGCGTTGCGGCAGCAGTGAGTCTATCCGAGCACAAAGAAGCCTCTCCTCTCCCTCGCCTCGAGCAGGAGGTTGGTTTCTGAAGTTCAGCTAAGCTCAGCTGGAAATGAGAGACATCTGCCTTCCCCAGCTCTGCTCCTGCAGAGAGGAGAGGCCAGAGCTGTGGTGCAGACCCGTGTGCCAGGCTGCTGCTGCGGCAGCACTGGGGGAAGGCTGCTCGGCCAAGGGGGGACTCAGTGCTTCTGTTTACTCGCAGGCAGCGAGTCCTCCTTTGCCAGCCCCGCTGGTACCAGCTGCCTCTGCATCCAGACAGGAGCAGGCAAGGCTCCTGTGCACACCAGCAGAGGTTACCGCTGAAACACTGGGGAGACTGGTCCTGGGAAGCAGCAGGTTCTGCTCCCGTTGCGCAGCTCGGTGGCTCTGGGGCTTCCTCCCAGCCAAGGTTTGCCCGCTTGGACTTGGCAAGACTCTGCTCCCGCCTCTGTCCCGCAGCAGTCAGCGGTGTGTTACGCTGCAGTAGCTCTGCAGAGGTCTGCAGCAGCAGGGTTTTGGCCCTGGGGATGTCCTCAGGTTTTCTGAAGTTCCTTATCAACGTTGTAACGTTAGTGTCATTCTGGTGACTTTGGGCCGGAGCAGCTGCCTGCCTCGCTCTCTTTTTGTTCCAGGTTCCCAGGAGTACCATGAAAACAGCAGGTCCTTATCCTGCGGCAGAGGAGTAGATTTACTGAGTTTTACATGAATTGGCTCAGCTCTCGTTAAAAAACCCTCAACTTTGGTATGTTTCTGTAAGGCTACTTGAGCCATGGTGAAATAAGTGTCCAGCTGCAGGGGAGGAACGGCAGGAGGTGGACTTGGTGTCCATGTGGATTTGGCTCTACAAATGAGGGAGGTGGTGTGTTTGTTCCAAGGAACCCCCAAACCTGCCCTGTGCTAGGGAGCAGCACCCTGGGGTGAGGTGGTGCTCTGATGCTCTAGTTGATGTAGTGATACCTTCTGTGGAAGGTACGACTCTGAGCGTTTGGATGGATCATAGAATGGTTTGGGTTGGAAGAGACCTTAAAGAATTCCCAGTGCCACCCCCTGCCCTGAGCAGGGACACCTCCCACCAGAGCAGGTTGCTCCAAGCCCCATCCAACCTGGCCTTGAACCCCTCCAGGGACGGGGCAGCCACAGCTTCTCTGGGCAACCTGGGCCAGGCTCTCACCACCCTCACACCAAAGAAGTTCTTCCTCAGATCTCATCTCAACTTCCCTTCTTTCAGTGTCACACCCTTCTCCCTCATCCTATGGCTTCCCTCCCTCATCAAGAGTCCCCCCCCCCAGCTTTCCTGGAGCCCCTTGAGGGACTGGAAGGGGCTCCAAGGTCTCCCTGGAGCCTTCTCTTCTCCAGGCTGAACAACCCCAGCTTCCTCAACCTGGATCTCTTGGCGTGACTATTAGCGGTGCCTCTGCTTACAGCTGCTGTGAGATCTGTTTTGCTGAGGCACTAGCTGATGATGGATTTTGTGGCTGTTAAATTAAAGATAATTGCAGGCTTAGGAGGGCTGTGTGGTGACTACCAGAGGGGGGTGGAACATTGCAAGCAAAATGTGCGACGGAGATTAGCATTATAGTGGTGGGATCCATGAGAACCATAAACCAAAAAGGAACCTTTCTTCTCCTTGCTGGCTCAGATCTTTGAAGGGGGTAAAGTGTGTCTCTTGGGTCCTGTGTTTAGTCTGAGGCCTTTCTGAAGGATTGGGCTGCAGGTGGCTTGGAGATAGTGATGGGCTTTTGTAGGGATGGAGGTGATGAGGAGGAGTAGGGGCAGAAGCTGTTCAAGGGTGAGCGAGCGAGCGAGCCCGGTGGATTCCACTGATGCTGGACCCCGAGAGCCTCCCTGTAGCTCCTGAATGAAAACATGCCTTTTAGTGACACAGTTAAAAACAGGGAAAGGCCTGACAGCAGTTGTTTCCATGACAACAGAAAGAATTGCCTGCAATATTTCAGCTCATCAGCCTGAAGAAGAGCCTGATTGATGGTTGGATGCGCGTGGTAGAGAGCGAGCAGAAGAGAGGAGGCCAATTACACAGCATTCCCCTTGCCCTTGGATGCCTGAGGCGGCAGCAGCTGGGGAGGGCAGTTCTCCCTTGCTTTTTTGTTGGGTTATTTTGGGGGGGTTGGGTTTTTCTTCCAAGTGAGAGTGACCTGCGTGTCCCTTGGAAAGCCCATGCCCAACCTTCCAGCTGTGGAGACGCGGCCCTCGCTGTCCCAGGCTCTGGTTCACGGCCTGTGCCGCGTGTGTGGTGTGTGGGGAACGCGGACATTTGGCTCCTTGACTGGTGATTAATTAGCAATTAGTTATTTACAATGGAAAGA
>VZTM01027162.1:246052-273018 GCA_013400555.1 Jacana jacana | reverse complement strand
TTGGGATATTCCTCTCAGACTGTTTAATGAATGTCCTGAAGGCGAGACGCCTCTGGCTTCAGGTGCTCTGGCTGAGCACCCTGAGAGGGGTGGGCACAGATCCCCAGATGGGGGGTTCTGCTGAGGCCTGGGGACAGCAGGGCTGCAGGAGCAGAAGGCCCTGCCGGGGCAGGGTGATGGGCAGTGCTGATAGAGGGAGCATTGTGTCACCTGGGGAGCCAGAGCTCTGCCAGGTGGGACCCGTCTGGGTTTTGTCCACAGTGACTTTCTGTCGAGGCTGTGCACTCACTGCCGGGTTCCCAGTGGGGTTTCCCTTCTTGGGTAGTGATTCAAAATGAAGACAAAGCCTAAGGCAGCGGGTTCTTCCCTCCACCCCCAGACCTTACCCGTCACAGAGCACAGCTCCTCACCCAACCCAACCTTTAGATCCATTAAGTAACTAAAGGCTGGATTGGAGGAGGATGGAGCCAGACTCTTCTCAGTGGTTCCCAGGGACAGGACGAGGGGCAATGGGCACAAGCTGGGACATAAGAAGTTCCATTCCAAGATGAGGAGAAGCTTCTTTGGGGTGAGGGTGGCAGAGCCCTGGCAGAAGCTGCCCAGGGAGAGTGTGGAGTCTCCTTCTCTGGAGACTTTCAGGCCCCACCTGGATGCAGCTCTGAGTGATGTGCTCTGGGCAGCCCTGCTTTAGCAGGGGAGTTGGACTGGGGGATCTCCAGAGGTCCCTTCCAACTCGGACAATTCCATGATCCCATGAAAACATGACCAGTACAAAGCAAAGCAGGAGTCACAGTGAATGCGTTGCAGCCCCATAGGAGAGCGCTGTCCCGGGGAGAAGGGCCTCGCTGCTGGCTCCTCTCCGTGGCTGCCACAGAGAGCAGCATGCTGGTGCCTGGCCAGGAAGAGCCCTGGCTCTGAGGAACCCCAAAGTCCCCGCTGCCTCTGTGAGTTCCACCCAAATTCCAGCTGCTCGCACGCCTTGGAGCCAGCTGTGCTGGTTCTTCCTGCTGGGCTGGCTCCATTGCCAAAGAATTGAAAGTCAGCACAACTTGTGTCAGTCCCCCCTGGCTGGACTGCAGTGTGTTGGGTTAACAGCCCTTGGGAAATGTATTTGGGGGAAAATATTTGAGAATGAACATTGTTTCCTTAAAAATAGGTCCCTGGAGGCAACAGATGCCAGATTGCTGCTCATGAGGGAGGCTCTGCTCCCTGGCTCCTGTTGTAGTTTCTCGACCATGCTTTTGCTTTGGAATATGAGCAGAAACATTCAAAATAGAAACATTGTGATGTGTTAAAATGGAACAAACCTACAGGAAACCGTGATGCTCTGTCATCTCTCCCTGGGATATGGAAATGATGCCTTTTAAAGCGGCTTGAGTGTGTATGCAGCTCTCCGAGCCCGAGCGCTCTCGCTGCAGCCCTGGCTGCCCTCACCCCTGACTCTGGGGGGACACTTAACCCTGTACCCGCCATGGCTGACACTGCTGGGCGCTGCCCCAATGCCCGTTGCGTCTGGTTTCTCGGGGGACATGGCTGTGACTGCTGAGTCACACACACCCCCTTCAGCCCCCCCTTCTCACCCCCCGTTTCCTCCCTTTTAGTCTGTAACATCCTACTGGGGGAAAAACCAGGAGACCCTCGCAGAGACACCATTAGTCGGTCATGGTCACTGGGGCAGTAATGGCTCCCTGTGGCAGCCGGGCAGAAGCCATGCCCTGTTGGACCCCAGCAGGGAGGCTGAAGGGCTTGGGGGGACACTATCAGACGAGGAGAAAGGACTGAGGGGAGCTGCTGCCGCTGGGGGAAGAGCCCAGGAGAGGCTGCTCATCTGCAGAGCCCCATTCCTGCTCGTCCCAGCTGGCTGCAGGGAGTTTCCCCTCCCCTTTGCTTGCCTTTTTCTGCCTTTTATTGCCCCCCTCCCGCCCAGGGGTCGCAGTACCCTTGGCCTGTGCCTCGGGCTGCGGACCTACAGGGGTCTCTGTCCTTTGTTCAACAACAGGATTTCTCGTTTTCTATTTTTTTCCCCTCAAAACCAAGTTGCACACAGCGGCTTCAAGCCAGAGGAAAGGTGGGTGAACCCTCCCCGGCTCGGCCGCTGCGGGTGCAGGGAGGAGTTTGTGTGTGTGAGAGCCCTGCGCCTGGTTGTGTGCGGTTCCTGTAACCTCCTCCCTCTCTCTCGCAGGCGAGTTCAGAGTCTCTGCTGGATCCTCAGCAAATCCAGGCTTTTGACCAGCTCTGCCGACTCAACCGAGGGACCTCCAGAGTACGTACCGCCCCTTCCCCGCCGCTTTTCACCTGCTGAAGGGCATGTTGCGCGTTAGGGAGGCAGGGTTAGAGAGGCAGGGTTAGGGAGGCAGGGTTAGGGAGCCAGGCCTTAGCGCCAGCAGCCGGGCCTTTGCCTTTGCCTTTTCTCTGGGGTTTCCTTCCGTGCTGGGGGTTCGCTGCGCGGCCCGGGCTGTTCCACATCACAGCGCCGCTGCCTCTGAGGGAGCCGGGGAATTCGCTGGCAGCGAAACCACTGGAAATGCCTCTGGCGCCGAGGCTGGGCCTCAACAGTGTCCCCTGCGTGAGGCTTCTTGGAGGCTCTTTAGATTTGCAAATGACCTCCCCAGCCTGACAGGCTGTGGCTCCCGCCATCGCACAGAAGGCTCCCTCCTCCTGCCTTGGCCCAAGGGGAGCACAGCTCCTTGTCCCCTGCCTTTCCCTGCTGCCTTGGCCCAAGGAGAGCACAGCTCCTTGTCCCCTGCCTTTCCCTCCTGCCTTGGCCCAAGGAGAGCACAGCTCCTTGTCCCCTGCCTTTCCCTCCTGCCTCCTGCCTGTTTTGGCCGCAGCTGTTGGCACTTCCAGCTCCTGCTGGGACTGCTTTTCCATTATGGTGCTTTAAAACAACCTCGAGGCACCTGGAATGCTGTGTAGTTCAAGGCCTGCTGCCCTGGACTGAGCTCTCTAGGGTCACTACATCCTATACACACCCTCGACACATCCTAATTGCTGCAGGAAGGTGAGCGCCCCGCTCCATGGGCGCTTTGTCCTTCCGCAGGAGCGCTGCCAGGCGGTGTCCCCAGGCTGTGTGTGGTGATCTCTCTGGGTGTTGCCTTGCAGCTGGCTCTGCTGACAGAACTCTCCCGCAGCCGCGGCGCTGAGAAGCACGGGCTGCTCAGCGTTTCCCACGATGACCCAGCCACCAGCAGCGTCTTCCAGAACGAGAACTTCCAGCTCCATCTGGCTCCCCCTCCACTGGCTGAAGACTAGAGCTCTGGCAGAAGCATGGCCGTGGCTGCTTTGGGGTCTTGGTGCCGGGAAGCCTTTCCATCGCAGCACTGGACTTTTCCCTTCGCTCCGTGGCCTTTCCTGGACCCTCTCTGCTGTGTTGTCTTGCTGGGCACAGCTGGGTTTGTAGCAGAGGGCGGTGTCCCACTTCTACTGCCACCTCTGGCCGAAGTGAAGTAGCCACGGGGCCGCTGGGCTGGAAACTGAGCTCTGGGGGCAAAGCCAAGGGTGCCCAAGCACTGGGTGGCACCGGGCTGCCTGCACTGGCCCGGAGGCTCGTGGCAGCGGCTGTAACTTTGCCAGATAACTGGGCTGGCTCTGCTCTGCTGGAGGAGTGGGGGGGTCCTGTGCCCGGAGCCTGTTGTTGCACGGTTTGTGGGGGCCACACCTGGGTTGTAAGTGCAGCACTGGAACAAAAGCAGTTGTTTTGCCAAGGCCTGGCCTGCTGTGCCCTGGCTGCAGCCCTGGGGTCAGCGGGCGCAGAAAAGGGGTGACCCTGGAAAAGGCTGAAGAACGCGGGCAATGCTGACGGCTGTGGGCAAACCCGCCCGCGCACGGGGTGTCCTGCAAACCTCCATTAAAAAAGGCTCTTGGCTGAACGTCGCAGCGTGAGCTTGTGCCCACGGGGAGCAGGGGGAGAGGGCAAGAGGGCTGCTGCTCTGGTGGTGCCCCTGGTGGCTCTGTCCTTAGCACAGTTGCCACTGAGCTCTGGTAGAAAACTGCATCTTGTCACTGCAGGTGCAGGACTAATCTCCCCACTCACCTCGTTGTACTGGGGTTGGGGGTGGACAGGGGGAGCCTGTGGGTGGGTACAAAGGTGCTACAGGCCCTTGGGGGCTGCGAGGGGGAGAGGATGGGTGTGATGGGCAGGATGGTCTGCGGGGTTTGTCACTGCTGAGCTCAGTTCTGCAGTGCCAGACTGGGCAGTGTCCCTTCACACAACAGTCATCGCTGCAGCAGTGGGGTTTCTATACTGTCATACCTATATGTCTTATATATAGCACTATATCCAGGTGTGGAGCTGGGGGCTGCCCCTGCAGAGCTCAGGCTGGATGGTGGGAACGCGGGGCAGCCCAGTGGGGGCCCAGTGTGCTCTCCTCCTCCCCATTGGTGTTAAGAACTACAGACCGGTGCCCCAGACAGCTGTATCCAGCCTGCAACCACACGTGAGCCTGGGCAGAGGTAAGTCAAGGGGCTACAAACCCTGCCAGGCATCAGCCTGGGCTTGCAGCTTGTCCTCCCCCATGATGGGAGCAGCTCTTGCAGGTGAGCGAGAACTGGGCTGTGAGGTTGCCCACCAGCCCCAGGCCTTACTGGGTGGCCCCAGCCCCTGGTGTGCTCTGCCTGGTCTCTGCCATGCCCTGGGTGTGCGTTTCAGGTGCCACCATCTGGAGCCATAAGTGACCCTCCCTTTGCTGCAGCCACCCAAGTGTTTGGCTCTAGTCTGGAAAGCAGGCAGTTAGTGAGGCCAAGCAGAACTGGAGAGTTATTTAGTATTTTATTAAGGAGGAAATATACACACCTCTCCCTGGCCGAGTGGAGCAAGGAGCCCAGGGCACGGCTCTTACAGCAACGTTTGTGCAAAGGAAAGAACCCACGTTTCCGAGCGGGGCGTCTGTCTCAGCTGGAGCTGGTGAGACCCCCCCTGCCACCGCCCCGGCTGCTCAGCCGCCCTCCAGAGCCAGCCCCGTCCCACCCGGCTGCTGCGCTCGCCGACGGTGTTCAGGTGCCACAGGCGGAAGAGGCAGTTATTGTGCTTAAGACATCCGAACACATCTGGGCAGGAGACACTCACAGCTGGTGAATATTGCTCATTACTTACAGTTAGGAGAGAACAGTGATATGGACCTGCCAGACCAGAGGAGCTCACGCCGGGTCTGGCGTGAAGACCCAGCTGACCCTGCTGCGCTCACAGCCGGAGGCGGCTCCCGCTCGCTCGAACACAAGGTGAGCTCCTGACGGGTCAGAGGGTGGTGATGTCCCTCCCCGCGCTCGCTGTCCCCTGCTGGGGCTGGCCGGGAGCCACCCTGGCCTTGGGACAGGCCCCACGGCCGCTCCTCCCTGGGGGGAGGAGGCATCTGCTGGCCCACACCAGCCCCCCGGGAAGGAGAGGCCGCCCCCCCTGGAAGCGAGCTCTGGGGTGGGCCAGCACAGCTGCTTCAGCTCCCCAGGCCAGATTACACTTGCTGAGAGATTAAATATGAATAAATGCTGTAGGTTTATACATAATGCTTCCTTCTCCCTATGGCATGGGGCTGAACGGCCAACAGACACTAAACCCCTGGTAGAAACCTTAGTTAATCAAGACCAACAACCCCACCTCTACAAACCAACTGGAGCCCATTTCCTTTCGCTCCGGCCTTCATTTAAACACCCACAGAAAAACCTGGGAGCAGTCTGGGGTGCTGTGTGAGAGTGGAGCTGTTCATGCAATGGCCCAAGTTCCTCGTTTAACAAGCATTGCACTTCTTTATGGAAGTCATCATCAAAACTAGAAAACCTAGGACTTTTTTTTTTGTCTGAAAGTGTTAGTCTAAAAAGTACAGTATTACCTTATACCCACTGATGGTAAACTCTGAGCACACACTCACACTCACACCAACACACACACACACTCTCTGCCTCCTAAAGGGTCTGTTTGTTTGTTTTTCTCTAAAGGTACTGGTTACAAAGTGTATAAAATCAGCAGTGGGTTGTCAGGATACGGTGAGAGAGAGATGAGCCATCCTATAACACGGACTATACTCTAGGATCAACCACTTGAACTGTACACGTTGATAACGGCTTATGGTCACCAAGGACTGACTCTGGAGACGGCCAAACCCCCAAAGCAGTTCAGCAGCGCTGCTGGAGACACCCTCAGTGCTGACTCCAACCCGTTCAAGCTGACCAAAAGCTTCTGAGAAGGGCGTGGGGTTGGTGTCTGTCGAGCGGGGCTGGAACCAAACCATGGGTGGGGACAGCTCGCTCCGAGCAGCCACGGGAGGAAACCCGTGTTGGGAACCCGCTCTGCAACTGGGCGCAAGGGAGCAGGAGCCGAGGTTTCCTCTCTCTCCCCTGGAACGACCTCGGGCTGTGTTTTAACAAGCACACGGGCTACCTCCCACCAGCACCTCCAGGCTCTGCCCAGGCTCTGCCCACCCAGTGGTGTGGCTGAGTAACTGATTTTCTTTTTTATTCTTTATTGTAAGGGTTGTTGCTCTTCAGGCGAGCGCCGGGGCCTGAGGCCGTTTGGGCCGGAGCGTGTGTGTGTCTGGCACCGAACAGCGCGGGAGGAAGCAGGAGGCAAAGCCCCCGGGGCGGATCGTGGATGGTGTGTGCTTGGAGGTAGTCGCTTCCTTCGCCTGCATCTCAGGCCCCGGTCCAGCGTGGAATGGGTCAGACGCCCGTGCTCCACCTCTGCCTGCTCCCAGGGCCAGATCCCCGTCCCCAGAGCCACGCAGTCAAAAGGGACCGGCCAGATCCAGGCAATGGATTCCGCCCCCTGACTCCAGAGCAACGGTTGTGCCTTCTCAGGAGATTTCCGAGCCTGCCCTAACGCAGCAGATGCCCGGTGCATAGCCTGGAGAAAAGTTGGAGGCACTTTGTGCATTCTCTAGCCTGCCGCGCCGACCCGCCGGGAGAGCAGGGCCTTCGAGAAGGGTCTCACCAGCACTAGAGAAAAGGATGGACGAAGGGGCAAGGACAGACAGAGAGGGAAGGAGCCTCTTGTCGCCGCACCTGGTGTAGCTGTTTGGAGAGAAGAATAAGGGCAACTTGGTTTTGCTGCTGGCAGGGGCGCTGCGCCAGCTCACCCTCTGTGCTTTGAAGGCCCACTGCAAACCTCCGGAGAGATGGAAAGGAGCTCCAGTGGCACATCCTCGTGTGAGAAGGGTACGATGTGACCAAGAAAAAGGCCTATTTCAGCTAGAAAAGAGTCTTAAGATGTATCCCTACCGTACGTGCAGGCGTGGGAGATCTGCTCAGGCTGAGAACCTGTCAGAATTGCTCAGGCTGCTGCGAGTTCACCAACACGCGGGTCCCGTGAGGAATCCGAAATACCGAGTGCACTGGAAAAAGGGGATTGTCAGAAAAAAACCAAACCAGAAAATATAAATACTACAAAAGCAACGTTACTGAGTGGGAACTGGACTGCTCTGATACCAACTTGTCGGGTCACACAGTGGTTTCTATAGTCTCAATCACTTCCATCTCGCACTGCGAGGGCGACAAGAGCGGGCACTCGTCTGGTTCCCAGCTGCTATCCGGGCTGTAATCTTCCTCTGAACTCAGCTCAGCCACCCCCTCCGTGTCCTCGTCACACGACTCCATGTAGTGAACCCCCACCGCATTGATCCCGGAGTCCTCGGAGCTGGAAGGGGAGGAGCAGTGGGCTGGTTTTGGTGTATTGCTCTCTTTTGCGATTAAGGCGTCGCGAACGGGGACTTCCTCGGGCTTGATCCTGTGGGGGACGGGGGGCGGCTGCCTCTGCACGTAGCACATCTTCCCGTTGATGCACTTCACGCGGTAATTGTCAATGAAGAGGTCGGCGATTGTGCAGAACTGCGGGGAGTCGGGGGGCAGGGGGGGCTGGAAGACGGGGGCGAACTTCAAGAAGTGTTCGGTGAGCGAGACGGAGATCTGGATGGTGTTCGTGGCCTCCCGGGGGCGAGCGGGTATTTCGGTGCTGGGCAGCTGCTCCACGGGCGTCATGGGCTGGTAGACATATTTACCTGCGGGGAAACACAGGGGCGGCCTTTAAAGAGCGGTCATCCTGAGCCTCCAGAGGGATGAGAAGAGGCTTCCCCTCGGCCTTTAGGTTCCCTGACCTCAACGGCCTCGAGGTGTTCTGGCCTCTCCCCCGTGTTCAGCCCTGCCCTGGTATGGCTTCAGCTTCCCTGACCTCCAGTACCACAGGTAAGGGGGGCTTTCCTGCCCCCGTCCTGCCCCCGTCCTGCTCCTCTCCCTGCCCCGAGGGCAGCTGTAGGGCAGGCACCAACCCCAGAAGTGTAACCCCAGGGGCACGACTCCATAGCTGAGCAGGGGGACAGACAGGGAGTCTGCCTGGGCCCCTTTCTAGGGGACAGAAAACCCCAAAGGTGCTCAGAGACTGGATTTTGTCTGAACACAGAGCAGTTGTAGCTTCCACCCTTGCTACAATGATCTAAATGGTATTACGTTATTGTTATTCTTCCAACTGACAAGGGCTCCCCTGCACGAGCTCCCGTGTTCCTTTTTTTTCTGGGGACTAAATCGTGTTTTTCTGTATTATGAACCAGAGGTTCGTACATGACTGCAATTAGAATTTTAAGGCAGAAAAATAAAGGCTTTCCCAAGCCATAGAAATGCTCTTGGCGTCTTGATTCTCTGGTTAAGTAGTAGGGAAATGGGATTATGTTGGTTATATAGCACCGAACCAAGAGTGAACAGAAAATCTTCCCTAAATGAAATAAATAAAAGAGCAGAAAATCAGTACTTTGCTAGAAAAAAAAACCTGAGAAACCTGAGGCTGTGCCTGAGACTGTAAAATGCTGCATCTTATTTGCATGAAGCCTCTGAAAGATTCATGTCTCCCTGGGGGTCCAGATGCAATGAAAGCACGGATTTCCAGCAGCCTTGCGCGTAGCCGGGCTCTCGGAAGAGTTCTGAAGCAGGAGCTTCGCGACGGCAGAGAAGGTATCAAAGCACCCAAGGACGGTTTTGCTGCTTGAAGCTCCCCAGGTAAGGAGCAGAAAGCCACCCAAGTCTCTCTGCCTCAATGGATCTGGCTGCGCTGCGAAGAGAGGCGCGGTTTTGTGTCTGCGGCTCAGAGGTGGGTGCAGCCCCTCTCCCCCACCTCACCCGTTGCTTTGGGAAGGTCAGAGCATGGTTGCATTCCTGCTCAGGGAGGCTGAGAACAGGGGACAGGAAAAAGAGAGAAAGGCCTCCCTCTCCCCAAGGGCTCACTCTCCCCCTGTCCCCCCCCACCATGCCTCTGTGTGATGAATAACCCCATCCTCAGCTCGGGAATCCTTCCCAGCCGTGGGAAGGGCTCTGACTGCAACAAGTTCCCAGGTGCCTGTGGAAAGCCCTGGCAATGGTTCGGGCTGAGAGTACCCCAACTCCTGGCTGCAGCAGCCCCTGGGGTGCTCAGGGCCAGGGAAGGGGCCCAGGCCCAGGTTGAGTGTTGCCAGCCCAGCTCCAGTGTGACACCAGGGGACACCTCAGGGGCTGGGGGAGGCTCTTGGCTCCTGCTGCGCTGTGGGAATCGGAAGGGGACAGCGGGTGCGGTGAAAGGAGCTGGCGCTCCTCTGCTGGGACTCCAAACCCCGTCACCAGAGGATGGGGAGGGCTGAGGAACCACCAGGAAGAGCGTGGAGCCGAGAGGAGAGCTCAGGGGAGCACTGGAGCGTGGGAGAGGCACGAGGCCAGCCCAGCAGACACGGAGAGCGGGCTCAGAGGAACGGGCAGCAGCCACGCAGGAGAGGAATCCCACCCCTGCCGTGCTATGGGAGAGAGAGGGCGGCAGTGGGTGGGCAGGGGACGAGAACATTTTGTGACTA
Source organism: Jacana jacana (assembly GCA_013400555.1). Classification (NCBI taxonomy): domain Eukaryota; kingdom Metazoa; phylum Chordata; class Aves; order Charadriiformes; family Jacanidae; genus Jacana; species Jacana jacana. The sequence goes on along the minus strand of VZTM01027162.1, from coordinate 263,227 downwards.
GATCTGCCCCACTCCCCCCAGAACCTCACCAAGAAGGGTAATTGTTAACAGAGTCTCTGCAAGAGCTCAGCGAAAATAAACCAGGCTTTCCCCCCTCCTGCCTGATGAAGGTAGAACACACAAAGCCAGCCTCTCCACAGCTGGCTTTTGAACGCTCCGCGGGGCTGGTTTCCAAACTTGCTGTGACTCAGAGGCACGAAGCACGAGCATCAAACAACTGAACACCTCAACCACAGGGCTGGTACCCCTCCAGTGCCCTTTGGAGCAGCAGCATGGATATGCTGGACGTGGCAGTCGCTGAGGGATGGGGTCTGTCGGGCATTTAGCCCCTCTTGCTGGCACACCTCCTCTGGGGCGGGTAGTGGGAGCAGCCCTTCCCTTCACAGCCCGCTCTGACAGCGGCCGCCCCTGCCTTCCCGCCGCTCTTCGTTAAACCTGCTCTCAAATTAGTGAGCATTAAACATGGTACTGTCTCACAAAGCAACACCATCAGCCTGACCCATTAGCAGGCTGCTGCCTGGAACAGCGCCTGGGAAAGGTCACCTCGTGGGTGCTGAGAGACAGCCTGGATCAACCCGCCCTCGCCCCAGACCCCACTATTTACTCATCTCTTGGGGTGCTTCTGTGGGGACTCCTAGTCTGTTCTGTTGCCAACCGACGATAAAAACCAGATCTAGTGAAAAAACCAAAAGTCTCAATTCTCTATTTTATGCTGCTTCTAGTTGAGGTCTCCAAGGAAGGCCCTGCTGAAGATTTTAACGTGACCAACAACAAACAGCAACAAACAAAACTGGTAGCTGCACCTCAGGAATGTATTTTTCCACTTGAAATAGCCAACCCCACGCTGGCAGAAGAAAGCAGGGGATTTCAGCCAAGGTAACTTAAAGCATGGACAGTCCATTTTTGATTCATCACCTTGACTCTTCCCCTAGTGAAGAACCCCCAAAAGCGGTGGTGGTGGTGGGAGACGAGGTGTTACCCGGGAGCCCAGCGGGTTGTTCGGCCGCTGGAGCAGCACGGGGTAATTCCCTGCCTGTTTCAGCAGTGCCTGCTGGCTGTAATTCCAGGGTAGAAGGAAACAGCAGCTCTTCTGTAAGGGAGGATTTCAGATCCCTGTCTGTGTGACCTTACAGCGGCTGAAAGCGGTTCCTCCCTGTCCAAGGACAAGCTCTGCCAGGGGGTAAAGCAGGGATCACCCAGAGGAAAGGAAAGGAAGGGAAAGGAAAGGGAAAGGGGAAAGGAAAGGAAAATTTTCTACATAAACTGCATTCCTTGAGAACTCTGGTAAGGAAGTTTGTTAAGCTGCAGGCAGTTTTAGGGCCAAACTTGTTTATTTTAGATTAAGCTTTGCTTTAAAAATATGATCAGGTCCCTCTTTACGAGGGTGCTGGGGCTGTCAGGGCGGCCGAAGCTGTGGTCACAGCCCCGGTTACAACTCCTTACCCGGCACAGCGTGTGTCACCGCATCAGCTGGGATGCAGCCCGTGAAAAATTATGCAGAAGTTTAAAAATAAACACACACCCCCCCAGCCCTGCAGCTGGTGGCACTGCCAGGGGGGGCTTTTCCACAGGCAATTAGCCCAAAAGCACGAGTCCCCCCGTTTTCTTACAAGGCAGCTCGGTCTGACTGAGCTCCCCGCTGAAATAAACAGCAGTTTTTCAGCTGACACTAACCAGCTGGCAAAGGCCTACAGCAAATCTGTATTTCCAGCACCTATTCTGATACATTTGCTTTTAATATGCCAGCCCAAATTTACTGTCTCTTCCTTCCCACCCAGTCGGCTGAAGAACTCCACAGTTGAGCTGGGCTGGTGAATGCCCCTGTAAACGACAGCCTTCTGCACAAACGCAGCTGCCAGACGAGACACAGCACCACACGCCGCTTCCCGGGTCACTCGCCACCGCTGCCCACGCCGGAGCTGGTAATTGGGTGGAGGAAAAATACCACAGGTGTCAAAACCAACCACCAAACAACAGTCAGGCCCTCCATCCTGTGCACAGCAGCTTGCTGCATCTGCAGGAAGTTTGGGAAGCTCTCAAGCACTGCAACAGCCGCTCTGGAGAAGCAGAAGAGCCCGGAAGAAGGTATGTCAGCTACGCTCCATTCCTTGCAGTGACAAACCTGTGCCCAAAGCCTGTGCCACAACCGGCACTTTCCGCTGCTGCGCAGACGCCACCCTTCGCAGACACCGACCCCGCTCACAGGGTGACAGCAGCCCGTGCACAACCCACAAAGGACAGACTGGTTTCCCATTTCTTCATTGTTCAACTGACCCTTGGGAAAGCCAAGGGCCCAGTCCTACTGGGAATTAGCACAGGCTAAAGCCCGTGCCCAGCTGCAAAGCAAACTATTCCACAGGCGTCCCCGGGGTTGGCACTGGGCAGCGCTCGCCTCCCCGCTTCCCTGCACAGGGAAAGGGGGGGTTATTGCCAGATGGGATGGATGCTGCTCAGCAAAGCCTTGGCTCCACGCCTCCACCGCCTCCTGCCAGCAGGTTAAGGCGGAATCCAGCAGAGCAGTGAGCTCTGTCATCACCTCCACGTCTCCAGCAAACGCACGCCACGCGGACGGTATCTCAGCCCCAAAAGTAGAGGCACATTTCCCTATCCTATCTATTCTATTCCATATTCTATCTATAAGAGAGAGTCTATTGGTGCATTGATTACCAAGAGCTCTGTGGCTGATAGATTGGAAGCTGCACTACTGGGTCTCCTGCTTCCAAAGAACAACCACCAGCCTTCAGCAGCAAGCCACGAGGCCATTTCTTTCTGGTTTTTTGCTAATTGAGCAGTCTGCATGCATCCTCACCAAACAGACACAGCAGCAATTTCCGTGCCTAATACAGAATAACTTAACCATGAAATAAGCAGAGGTGCTGCTTAAACATTTTAGTCTCCACTTCCCTTCATCCCAGTGTTCTAGTTTACCTCTGGCACTCATTAACGTGCTGGGCATATTAAAAAAATAACGACAACAACAAAGACTAAATCCCTCTTTCAGCAGTGAGGTTTCTCAGAGCAAAATCTCGAGTTTTGCCCTCTCAAAAACGCCACCTTGAAGGATTTTTATCCTTAACCACCAGCAGGAATTGCCATGCACTTTGCACAGTAAGAAGAGATGGCTGTGGATCGTAGGAGTCTCAGCGATACTCTGTGTGTGTGTTTGCATGCGAGACATCTAGACACTGTTTAACTGAACCATAAAAGGTTCCTTCATGTGTATTCTTTCCCCTGCAGCTGCTTGGGCTTAGAATTTCTCCACCCTCCAATCTGCTCTCATCTGCTCTCCAAAACCCAGCAGGTTTAACGAAGACCCGCCACAACCATATGCTGTTTAACGTAACGTGGCTCCACGTAACCCCCACGGCTCAGGAACTGCTGCTTCCACCTCTCTCTCTGCGTGGGGAAACCTTGGAGATCAGCTTCTCATAGCTGTCTTCGTAGCAAGAGATGGAGAGCTATCAAGCCTTCTTCCAGCAGGACTCGTTTGATACCTCGCCAGCGTGGCAGGAGAGACACGTCTGTCTCTTTAGGAAGAGCTGACTGAACGCACACACCCCTCGACGTCTAAATGAAGCTGTCTCGCAGGTGATGACAGCCACAAGCTGGAGTGGCGGGTTGCTGCCTGGATTGGCACGGTAGCCCAAGGACAAGGTAGGACCTGTCAAACACCCAGCTGGCTCTCTGAGATCCCTGGGGGGGTGGTGGTGGTGGTGGCACTGGTGGCAGACAGCTCTGCCCACGTCGACCCCAGGTATCGTTTCACTGACAAAGCAGAAAGTCGGGGCAGAGGGAGGGTTTTCCTCCCCCAGAGACTGAAGCCAAGCTTGCAGCCCCACGGTCGGGAGATGTGTGCTGGAGGGCACTCAGCACCCGAAGGCTGATCGAGGCACCCAGTGCTCCTTTTTATTATGAGTTATTTTTTAAGGTCATGTGAAAGTTTGACACGGGTCTGACCACCCGCTCGGGGACGCTGCCTTCCAGCCCCGCAGGCTGCGACAGCAGACAAAATCCCTGGCTCTGGCCTTCCTCCCCCTGCCTCTCCCCAGTTACAGGCACAGCTTGGGACCACAAACCTCTGCAAACAAAGACTGCCCGAGCCATAAATATTCACCAAGGACTATAATAGCTTCAAATTACACTTTGCTTAGAGCACAGTAATAGCTTTTCCGGAGGGGCGAGAGCAAATGGAAGGAGAAACCCAGAGTACATTTACAGATGGCACACGCTAAAGAAAAAGCCCAACCCTGCTAACCCAGTTTCTGTCTCTTGGTATCCTATGGAACAGCCATCCTGTCGTACCTAGCAAATATTATGGAGTAATATTAATTATCTGGAGCACTGGGTCCAGTTCTGGGCTCCCCAGTTCCAGAAGGACAGGGAACTGCTGGAGAGGGGAGAGCAAATGACCACAAAGATGCTGAGGGGCCTGGAGTGTCTCTCTGGTGAGGAAAGGCTGAGGGACTTGAAGCTTTTTAGTCTGGAGAAGAGAAGGCTGAGGGGGGGATCTGATCAATGCCTATAAACACATCAAGGGTGGGTGTCAGGAGGATGGGCCAGGCTTTTTCCAGTGGTGCCCAGTGACAGGACAAGAAGAAACAGGCACAAACTGCCCAAAACCAAGAAGTTCCATCTAAACCTGAGGAGGAACTTCTTCCCTGTGAGGGTGGCAGAGCCCTGGCAGAGGTTGCCCAGAGAGGTGGTGGAGTTGCCTTCTCTGGAGACATTCAAACCCACCTGGACACATTCCTGTGGGACCTGCTGTGGCAGGGTGTTGGACTAGATGATCTCCCAACCCCGTATCATTCTGTGATTATGGGCTGCATGGGGAACGTGAGACATGGAATAAGCCCCCAGAGGAAAAGTATTTCTGGCTACTGAAGCACTGTCAGATTTACAGTAAAGCTGAAGTGTGACATTGGTGGTTTTAATGACAAGTAGCTAAAAATCTTGTCAAGGCTGAAGGAGCCTCGTAGCTGAAGACAAGCAGCACCTTAATGGAAGTGATACTTTCACCCTGTGCTTTTCCAAGCAACAAACACTGAGGCTGATCAAACAGCTTTCTACTGCGTGGAAGGCAAACAGAGCATCCTCCTCATTTCCAGCACTTCTGCGAGGAAAGGAAGGAAGGAAGAGCCCTCCTTTCTGACCTCAAATAGGGAGCCTAAGGCCCCCTTTCTGACACCACAGGGCAGGTGGGGCCGCCCATTTTGACATCATGAGGGAGTCAGAGCACCCCTTGATGACATCATGGTTAAGGAGGAGCTCCTCTTTCTGACATGGCTTGGGGAGTCAGAGCCATTCTTTATGACATCACGGGACACAGTAAGGGACCAGAACAGAGACCCCAAGGACACAATCCAACTCTGCAAAAGAGCACTCGTCACCCCACCACCACCATAAAAGAAAACAAAAGTCATGCAACGGGACCTGAGCAGTCTGGAAATAGAGCAGGAAGCACAAGGAGGCTCTGACCTACCCCAAGTTTATCAATGGCACCTTCTCCCAGACGCACCTACACTGGAGCACGAGCACATCTTCTCCCTTCCCGACCTCATGGGAGCACAGAAAAGAGCTGGTCTGGCCACGTTTCCACAGCGGCTCCCCCGGCAGCGATTCTGTACAGCTGCCAGTTCTCTTCTCCTGTGAAGGAGAGGTGTTCCCTCTCATTGCTGCCTAGTGAGAGACAGCTGTGACAGCCCTTGACTTGATGAGCCATAAGCTTTTCACAGGAAACCAAGAAAGAGAGGGTTCAGAAATAATCAGAAAGTTTCTCTTCATCAAATTTGTATTTTAATGCCCTTTTGTCTTGATTTGTTTTAAATACAAAAGGGATCATGATGGTGCATGCTGAGAGCTGTCTAAGCCTTTCAGGGTTTTCTGTGCACGTCTGCTTAAGAGCAGGTAACTCCGAAATGCAAACAGACCCTGGAGCTTCCTTCTATCATTCCTGCTCTTTCCTCTTATTTCTTACGTAGATTTACCAGACTTGAAGAAGCAGCAACCCTGGAGGCTCGAGAAATGTCTGAGGCAGCCATAAACCCCCATAAAAGGGCTGTATGTGCTTACTGACCATCGCAAGGGAACAGAATATTGACACCCAAAACCAAAACAGCACTGAACCCTGCACACACAGGTGGGTTTCTGACACGCCAGGTTAGCAGCACACACACATGTGGGAGCAGACAGTCCCAGGCACCTCCAGGAGCGCAGCAGCAAAGAGCTGCCCATCACAACCCCATCTCTGAACCCAAGGACATTTGGCTTCTGACACCCCTCTGCGAAGCTTCCCCCAAAGGGGAGAACAGCTGCTCTTCACACATCTTCCTGAAAAATTCTATCCCCAACTTACACCACATTTTTTTAAAAAAATTCTGTAGAGAGGCTAGCAAAAAAAAAACCAACCCACCCAGCTTAATTCTGAGTGTTTATTCTACAAAACCATCCCTGTGCACCATCTGCTCGAGCTTCAGCATCCCATCCCTTTCAGGCAGACCGTCAGTGTGCTGATACGGTAACCAAGAAGGATAAGCATGGATCAGTGCCAGAAGGTACCTAGAAAACGAAGGTGCTTCCTGGTATAAAGAAACCACAGGCACTAGAGAGACGAGCTACAGCTCTCTCCCAGGTGCACAGTACCTGCTGCAGGGGGGCAGCCAGGAGCCCCTGCGTGCCATGGGAACGTCTTCCTGTGACTTCTCAATTCAGCAGAACAGCTCAGAGGTTTTTGAATGGAAAGTCTCCTCCAAAGGACTCTATCACCCGAGAGGTACCCTCACTCTCTGCCCACAGGAAAACACCCAGGGCAGGAGGTTGGGTTTTGTAGCTTGGAACTGACGCCTCCGTGGCTGCAGCCTGTTTTCCTGGTGGGCTGAGAAGTGATGGCACCTGTGATGCACTGTACCTATGCAGCTCCCTTCCTGTGTCAGAGGTACAGGGGCTCCTGCTGACATGTCATCTGTGCTTTGGCCTTAGCAGAGCATGAGCCTTCTGGGCTTGACAAACAACACATTCTTCAACTTCACTGCTGGGATCAGTGTCCTCATTATTCAGTACAGGCCATTCTTTTAACTCTCGTCCTGTCCTATGGCTTCTTCTGCTGCCTCTCTCTGCACACTTCAATTCGTTCTCCATTCAAACCACTCTTTGTGTTTCTGCTACAAGCCTTCATTGAACCATTTCTGGAGAATTTAAAGGACTGCTCTCCCTACTTAGGCCCAGCATACGACACTGCACGGAGCTGATGTGTGCCCTTCCCTCGGAGGAAAGTGGGATCTAGCAGTGCCCTGCAGGAAAAACAGAAGACCAAGTACCACCCTTGGAGGAGGAGGAGGAGGTGGCCATCGTGTCACACCATGCCACTGGGGGCAAATGGCTGGACAACGCGGGTGGGAACAAACCCAGCACTCGTGGCTGTGGCAGAGGGGTAAAAGCATCGCTCTCAAGCTTCGCACTGGGAGGGCCAAGATCCCACAGCACCATCTGAGGAACGCTGAGATCTACTGGTATGGGGTAGGAAAAAACATTGAAAAGGTGAGTGTCCCCTTCTGCCTGCCTTGCCTACAGCCTGCCTCATGCTTTTCTGCCTGGTGGAAAAGGACCTGGGGGTGCTGGTCGACAAGTGGCTGAACATGAGCCAGCAGTGTGCCCAGGTGGCCAAGAAGGCCAAGGGCATCCTGGCTTGCATAAAGAATAGTGTGACCAGCAGAAGCAGGGAGGTGATTGTCCCCCTGTACTCAGCACTGGGGAGGCCACCCCTTGAGTCTGGTGTCCAGTTCTGGGCACCTCAACACAAGAGAGATCTGGAGGGGCTGGAGCGAGTGCAGAGGAGGGACACGGAGCTGGGGAAGGGCCTGGGGCATCAATCTTATGAGGATCGATTGAGGGAGCTGGGAGTGTTGAGTTGGAAGAAGAGGAGGCTGAGGGGAGACCTCATCCCTCTCTACAACTGTTTGAAAGGGCATTGCAGAGAGGTTGGTGCTGGTCTCTTCTCACGGGCAATGAGCGAGGAGGGACACGGAGCTGGGGAAGGGCCTGGGGCATCAATCTTATGAGGATCGATTGAGGGAGCTGGAGGAAGAGGAGGCTGAGGGGAGACCTCATTCCTTTCTACAACTGCTTGAAAGGGCATTGCAGAGAGGTTGGTGCTGGTCTCTTCTCACGGGCAATGAGCGATAGAAGGAGAGGGAATGGCTGCAAGCTGCAGCAGGGTAGGGTTAGGCTGGACATGAGGAAAAAGTTTTTCCCAGAGAGAGTGGTCAGTCAGTGGAATCAGCTGCCCAGGGAGATGGTGGAGTCACCCTCCCTGACTGTGTTTAAGAGTAGATGAGATGTGGTGTTGAGGGATCTGGTGTAGGGGAGAACTTGTAGAGTAGGGCTGATGGTTGGACTTGATGATCCCAAGGGTTTCTTCCAACCTAAATGATTCTATGCTGCTGGACTGCAGAAAACTCCCAGTGCTGACCAGTCCACCCTGACACAACTGATGGTTGTCCAAGCCTTTCACCAGGGACAGGAGTCACCTGTGGGTGAGTGCAAACGCCTGCAATGTGGCTCAGGGTCTGAAATCCAAACAACTCAGGCAGCTGCACAGCAGGAGGGGTGACACAGCCAAGCCCCCCTCCCTGGAAGGGCTGAAGGTGTGCTCCACACCAGCACCGGGCAGCTGGAGGGACGCCCACAGAGCATCCTTCCCTGGGGCACAGCAGGGAACAGGCTTTTGGAGGTGGGTGCAAGTGTAAGAGCAAAACAAGCAGTTTTGTGAGCATCTATGTGGGCTCTCAAGCTCCGCAGCCACCCGTGACAGCAAGAATACAAATGCATGCCTCTTGCTGGAATTGTTTTACAACACAGGTTATATATAAATTCCAACTGTTACGTTGCCTAAATTAAAGTATGGGTATATTAAAAACAAGGCACAGTTGCCAAGCAATCAGATTTTACTTTCCCAGTAGCTTTTTTGACTTTCATCTATGTGAATATACCAAACTATTGGCAAAAACATCTCTAAATTGCATCAACTGCACTTCTCGAATTCTGTGATCAGTCACTACATAAAAATTGATCAGTGGAAGAATCAAAGCCATTCTGAAAACATCCCCTGTATCTTGTGGACAGATGAATTCATGAAGGTGCTGGAATTCATGCAAACCACACCACGCTGAAACAGGGTCACTTTATATGCAGAGGAAGATACACAGATATATATATGTGTGTAGGGAGAGAGAGATACACATCTCTCCCTCTACCTGGAATCCAATCTACTGTCAACCAGCTTTTTACATTAGTACCAGCTTGTGGCATCCATCAACAGCTGAGCCCACACCATCAGAGGTATCATTCTGGAACATCTTACGATGTTTCTGAGTAAAGCATTTTGCTTTCTGTCCCTTACAGAACCAAAAATTTCTGGTTCAACCTTATCCACGGGAAGAAGTAAGTTACCAAGGTTGGGAGTGAGTCCTGAAGCGCTGGTTCAGTTGAGAGCCGTTACACAAAGACATCTGTGGGCTGATGTCCACTCTCTACAAGCCCAGCTCTGCATCCACACCAGCAGGGACAGAACGTATTCTTGATGAGTACATGGGTGCTGCCAAGAAATCTGAGCTCCTGTGCCAAGTACCTGGAAGTCCTCTTGAGTGCTTCCAGCAAAGCTGAGCGCAGTCAGCTCTGCAGACCTGCAGGATGGAAACCAGGAAGACGACAAGCTCGTGGCTCAGTTTGTCTCACGGGGCAATGCAAGGATACGACCACGGGCTGCAGCTTAGGACACACAAAACATCCATCAGCAACCACGAGAGCAAGGAGGTGGTGTCAGGAGGCACCGTGGTCGACTGCTTTTGCAGGTAGGTGCTTGGAGTAAGCACACTTGCAGATTCAAACACATCTCCTCACCTGCAGAGCCCAGGAAGGAAGCCACATGCTCGCCCCAGGCGCTGCACTCTGGTACAAATTTTTACCTTTGAGCTGTTACTCTGCAGTGAGAAAAGCGCCTGAAGCCTTTTAGCAAAGCCAGGACCTCTAGATGGGAGCAGGGGCTCAGCCTTCACCACAAAGCTGTTCAGAACAGCCTGAATGCACAGACGACCGCAGCAGCTGGCAGGACACGACGTGACCTTACTGAACTTTCTCTGCGGAAGTGCTTGGTTCCGGCTGGAAATATCCACAGGCTGCTCATTTTCAGGCTCAGTCCCGAGCTGGCTTCATGGAGACAGCGGGTTAACCCTTCAAGCAGCCTCAAGAGGAGAGGTGTCATTAATCCACAGCCCTCAGAGGCTCCAACCACCCGATGGTTGGGATTTGGGCAGGGAGATAGAGTTGTTGGTGAAGGGGGCTCGAAGGATGGCGAAACGCAGCCTCACGGTCACGCGTGACAATCAGGAGGTTTGGGCTGACAGGGAGCAGTTTGGTAAAGAAGGGCCCTTCTTCTCAGGGCTTTTAGAGAAAGCAGTGGTTTCTGTTCAATCCGGCATGAGAGGTGAAAGAGCTAGTCCCACAAGAGGTGCTAACAGCAAGTAACTTGAATTCAAACGTTTTCCTGAGGCCCGTTCCTGTTAAGTGGTATCAGGGGTTTTGCTAATAATAATAATAACAACAGTAATAATTGTAACAGAACAGGCATGTCTCTAAACACAACTGATTAGAGCAAGGGTTTCAAAACGAATGCCAGCAGGTTCTCTCAAAGGCACCGATGCTCCCACCGGGTACGATGAACCTACACGTGTGGGTTCTCTTTCTGAGGCAAAGCATCAATAGTTACATTCATACTATACTGTGATTTGTGGATTATAACCAAACCCAGAGCAACACAACACAATCCAGGGCCACGACGGTGCGCCCATTAAACTGGCGGATAAGCGTGTTCCCTTCAAGTTACACTTCAGAATACATTAAGCTGAGGTCCTCTCCTTCCTCGTGTACAGCTTAGTGAAATGAAGCTAGACTATCATAGCTCTTCAAAATACAGGTGAAGAGAAGATCTTGCACAGCCACAGGCAGCAAATCCTCATTAAAAGTCTTTGCCCATGACAAGCTGTAAAATCCACCTTTCCTGGTGCTCCCAGCATAATGCCTTGCCTGTGCACAAACATTTTGTCCACATACACGGGCTTAAACCAGAGGGATACTCAAATCCATTTCACAGCAAAAGCAAATGAAAAATGCCTATTCTCCTAGGATCTGCAATCGTCCCCCACCCAGAAGAGTTGTGCTTCCAGAGGACACCCAGCCCCAGAGTTCCTACCCCCGCTGCTCCGTTCCTGCTTAGACACAGCTTTCCACATGGAAAAAATGCTTGAGTTACTCCAAATAGTCTCAGAATTTAAAACATAATCATGTTACAACTCCCTTTTCACGTTTATCCAACAACTCGGCCCTCAGGATGCAGTTTTGCCCTGTGGAACAGCACTGCTGGATATTCAAGTGGCCATCGCTACTGCCAGGCTGGCTACTTCCAGTAAGCTCCAGTCTGCGTCACCTTTTGCAGACAGAGATGCACATACAGCACTGGTTGCTGCTGCCCTTTCACTCTCTCCTGGAAGCAGCGAAGAGTTTCATAACCACCAAAAAACCAACGCAAAGAAATCCCACCAGAACATAAAGCAAGGCTTCTGGAGATCTCCAACGCCTGCCATGCTGCAGAGCACCCCAGGGCTCAGTTCAGGATCCCCTCCAGGGCTGTAGCTGCTTCTCTAACACGGGTGGATCAACAGGAACAGGCTGGCAGGAGATACAACTCCTCTTTGGACCCCTGAGCTCTGTCACGCTGCTCTTGAATACCTTCAATAGCCATTTAAACTCGCTTACCAGCAGTCTGTGACAGGGAAGAAATGCTGCCTCGCTGATTCCCTGCTTATGGTTCCCACAGGCAGGCTGGGGACAATTACATGGGCTTCAAAGACTGTCAGAGCCCCTGCTGATCGCTTCTGTCGCCCGAGAGGTGGGAGAGACACCACGGAAAACACTGCTTGTGTGCCCAGAGTTACTTATACAATGGACACATCACTCAGGAGCAGGGGAAAACACTGGCACCAGGCATGGGGGGCCAGGGTGTGTACGCTGCCAACGGACAGGCAGGGGCTGCGATGCGACATGCAACACCACATCTTCCTCTCTGGCAGAGGTACCATAAAGACTGGCCTGGGCTGAGAGCTTTCAGCCCTTTTGTGGGGCAGAAAAACCAATGTTTTTCTTTTTAACTGTTATTTCAAGTGGAGAAGATTATAAGAAACAAGTGCTCAGAGGACACACAGGTGCAGTGACTGCACTGATTCGCTTCCCTCCCTGGCAGCAGCTGTGGGAGATGGCTCATTGCCTCTCCCTGCCTGAGCTCACGGCAGGAACCCATGGCAGACACCCATGGCAGACCCACACCGTGGGGGGACCTGTGTCACCCACAAAACAGACACAATGAGGGAGACTGCTCTGAGAACGAAGAGGAAGCTTCCCTGTTCAGTGGGCAAGAAGAAATGCAAAGATACTCTGATTCCGCATCCCTGGAGCGTGTGCTGGCACGGCCAAAATCAGCTCAGTCCTTCTTCCCCAAACCATCCAGAAAACACATGCCCTTCGTGGCGTGCCAGCCATCACAGAAACCTATTCTTTTCCTCTTGGCTGAGGAACGACAGTTTGTTGGGTTTCTTGCCAAGCCCTGACCTCACGCAGAAATTGCCGGGTCTGGATCCAGACTCGGGGTGTAACGGTCCCATCATTCCGTGATGCACCCCAGGGAGCAGGAAGCTATTCCGAGGCACACCTGCAAGCCTCACACACCAGTGAGCACCGCCCAAGGGCTGGGGAGCACTGGTATTTGTAAAACCCTGTACTGCCACCGTTCTTTCTACAGGGCCGAGCCGGTTTCCTTTCCTGGCCACCCGGAGGAAACCTCCCAGCTTTCACCCCTGCTGGGTTTGTTTTCTCACCAAGGGTCCCACCAGCTGAATCTCCCAAAAGTGGTGGAGCTGAAATTTATTTGCTGCGTTTATTTTTCAGCATAAGATACACACAAGAGGCTTTTAAGTAACTGAAAGGCTGCTTTTTGGATGCTGAAGCAGGGCAATAAATAGATAAATCACGGAAAGGCTAATACAAGGAAGCACAATTACTCGCTGCTGATAGAGCTGCTGCGAAACGAGTACTGTGGAACTGCTATTTGTAATGTATTTTTGACAACTGCAACATAACATCCTGGGAGTTCTGCAAGGTGTTTCACATCATGCAAGACGTTCAGGTTAAAAAATGACCACAGCTGCAGCCAGAATACCCTCTTTTTGCCTTGTCCAGGGATGGAGCCGATCTTGAAATTGTATCAAGTGCGACGCTTCCTCTGGCGAGCGAATTCTTGGGAAGTAAAATTAGCAAAACACATAGTCCAAGTCCTGCTGTCAAGGAGAGGTGTAACCCAAGGGTCTGATCCCTTCTGACAGACGCCAGTGCCACCACAGAGCCAGCAGCCTTGCAGACAGCATCACTGCGAAAATCGGAGCCGCAGCAGGAACCCAGAGGTGGGAAAAGGGAAAAGGGAAGGGAAAGGGAGGTGGGCACCTCGCTGCAGAGCTGCCTGTGGCCCACCTTTTTTCTGATAAAAAACACTGTCCCAAGTGATTTAAGGCTCTTGACCTGTGCCTAATAACTGAATCCCACAAGGGTGTCAGAGGGGAGGGGAGGAAGGTGAACAGGGGGCTGTCACCCTGGCAAGTGTGACACACACAAGGATAGCCTGAGAGGGCACAGCGTGACCAAGAGAAGGCTGATGGGGATCTGATCAACCCCTATAAATACTTCAAGGGTGGGTGTCAGGAGGATGGGACCAGGCTTTTTCCAGTGGTTCCCAGTCACAAGGATAAGAGGAAACGGGCACAAACTGGAACATAGGTTCCATCTCAACATGAGGAGGAACTTCTTCCCTGTGAGGGTGACAGAGCCCTGGCAGAGGCTGTCCAGAGAGGTGGTGGAGTTGCCTTCTCTGGAGACATTCAAACCCACCTGGACACATTCCTGTGGGACCTGCTGTGGGTGGACCTGCTTTGGCAGGGGGTTGGACTAGATGATCTCCAGAGGTCCCTTCCAACCCCGTATCATTCTGTCCAACAAGACAAACACAAGGGCTGAAGTCATAACAGCTCTTGGGCCAACCCCTTCTTCCCTGCGGGGAAGAGGATGCTGTAACTGTGAGCCCTTATCCTGCTTCCCCATGGAGGCAGGAGCCAACAGGCACACAGGGTGAAGGGTGCTGCAGGCATCTACTTCAGCAGGATATGAGGTGCTGCCTGCTCTCTCAGACCCACGGAGCCAGGCATCTCCAGAGACACCCAGGGCCCTACCAGCCCTCCCATCTGCAGCCTCCCCAAGCCCAGCGGTGCTGCACATTTTGTAGACACTTGTCAAAGGAAGTTTTAGTCAGGTTCAGTTTCCCCAGGCACAGGAACACATTAGAGAACCGCTCCCCCTCTCACAGGAAAACCTCCTCCCCACCACACCCCAAACAGGCTGGAAATGACCCAAAAGAAACCCTTGGGGTTAGAGACAGAAGTCGTACAGATACCCGCAGCACTTGAGGCTCTGGGAGCTGTTTGCATACCCTCAACAGCCTCTGTGATCCTGCCTGCCAGCTATTACTGCTGTTTTACAGACAGAGAAAGGTAAGGAGAGCACCTAAAGTACTGCTCGCTCCAGAGCGTGCCAGCAGAAATGGCTTTGGGGAGTTCAGGCTGGGTTCTCTCTCAATTATTATTTCTCTAGCCAAGTGGCTCTGCAGCTCTAAATTGCTGCTGTCACTGAAGTAAGCAGATGAGATCCTGAATACGCAGAAGGAGACAATCTACTCATCACAGCGCTGGTGAGTTTTTGTCATTTTTCAATGTAAAGTGCACTTTAACCAAGTTGACATTCTCCAGGACCTTGGACACTGATGGAAAAGAATACTTCAAAGGCTGTTTTAATTGATGTAGAGCTTCCTGTACCCCAATACAGCTCTTAAGAGTCACAGAAAACCACTTTCAAGAACCCTCTGAGGATTCCCAAGTCAGTATTACAGCAGTGCGTTTGTGGAAGATAACTCCCAACACTGTTTAATTACATCTCTGACCTCTATACAATTTTCCATTATAGGCCTCATTCTTACCCCTTTTAAGTCCCACTCAACTCATTCTGCAGGAGCAGGATATAAAGCCATCCTTAGCTCTGAAATTTGCATGAGGAAATAAGGGGGCAAGAAGGGAGAGCAGTCTTTCATGGCTTTCAGGAGATTAAACAAGAAAATGACGTATGTGACTTCATTTAAAATCACAGTTTCAGGAGGCAAACGTGTCTCCAAGTTTCCTTAGCCATAAAGGAGGAGGCAAGAAGGAATTCTGTGCTTCTGGCAAAAGCTATAATCATTTTCAAATCTTGTGATTGCTCACAGGGAAGCGAAGGGTTGGATGGGATCTTGAGTGGTCCTTCCAAGAGGGAACCAGCTCTGCCTATCTCCTAAGGGATACCAGTTCCAGCCTTCCTTAAAGGACTTCAAGGCCCCTAATTCCTCACCTTCTCAAGTGCTCTGCTCCCTTCATTCCTCTTCCTAGCTAAAATCTTTTCCAATATCCAAACCTAAACTTTCCCTGCCACAGAGAAGTGGATAGCTGCTTATCTGTGTAGAGAAGGCCTGGAACACAGCTCTCTTGGCATGGCTACCTTTACACAGCTCATCTCCCTCCACCAATCTTTTCCTGCCCAAGCAGCCCCTTTGCTTCTGCACCCCCTCGTCGATCCTATTTTCCAGGCTGACGGCCCTGATCTCCTACAGAACCATCCCCGATTCTCCTACGGCTTTTCAAAGTGCAGTGCTCAAAACCGAGCCCATCAAGTCTGGTATCATCATTACCCAGCTGAAGAGACTAATTAAATTGCACGCCTGCAAGGCCGGTGCTAATGCATCCCCGGGTGAAGGCTGGGGTTCTGCTGGTGGATTTTCTGCCACGAAGGCCTCCCGCTGCTGACGCACGCCCAGTTTGCCCAGCTTAATCCCCAGACCCTCCTCCGCAATGTCACTTCTCCAGCTCCCCCATTTGACTTTTTTTCCCTTCCCAGGACCATCCCCAGCTGATTTCTGGTAACATCTCCAGTTTATTTATAAACACCAGTTCGAGCTCTGATCCTGGACTCCAGAGCGCTTACAAGCTCCTACGTCTTGATGACGACCACAAATAACTGAGATCAGAGGAATTTTGGAAAAGGAGAGTAAATCTAGGTTACAACTTGACGGCCTTTGTGTCACTGAAATGCCAAGGAGACATCCCTGTCCCTATGGAGGAGGGGACTATGGCACCTTCTCACATAGCCAGCTGTGCCACCACACAGAGAAGAAACCCCTTTGTTCTGAATTGATTTCAAATGAACCCCAAAATCACAGCAAAATTCCTCAAATGTGTATTTAATTCAAAGAGGAGCTCTCTTCCCAATAAAAGGTGGCTTTTTGGGCAGACCCTTTTCCCCACTAAGCTAAATTTGCAGAAAGCATGTGCATGGGGGAATCTATGCAGGAGTTTAAATTACAAGGAAAGACAGAGTTCAAAGGAGAATGGGACATCAGGAGTCAAGGGACATCTTCAGCAGCACCAAGGAACCCTCATGGAGGGGTCCAGCTGGAACCCCAGCCACCCAAGCTTTCAGGTCTGCCAAAGACAACACGACCTGAGCGCACACAGCTCCATCCCCATTCCCCCACCTCATCCCCACACGCTGGTTGAGAAGCCAGCTCTTCAGGGCTGTATGCAATTAATTATTCATCCAACTCTGTTTGGACATCCCCAGCTCAACCCCAGCCTCCATGATTACACACATCACTATCTCAAAGACGAGACATTAAAGTCGCCGGGCGCCTTTTCGACAGAGTTGGGTCCAGGCTGGGTTTTGAAACAGCGGGTATGTGCTGCATATATACCTATATATCTCTATGTCCTAAAGCACTTGCTTCTCTACGCGAATTATTTTAAACCGCGTGCCTGTAAAAAAGACAATAATTGGAAGCGAGGACGAAGCGGCCGGTGCGCGGTTCCTCCCAGCGGCGGAGCGAGGGGAGCTCGCCCCTCGGCCACCGCTCGCCTCCTGGGGGGCAACTCTCCCCACCACCAACCCCCCCACACCCACACCCCCGCCCAGTTCTGGCAGCAGCCCCCCAAGTTCGAGGTCCCACCG